>VDFB02380734.1:0-13406 GCA_007258455.2 Sequoia sempervirens
TCTACCTCATGCTAAGGATTTTTTAAGGTAAGTTTAATGTTGCAAGATGGGTGACAAGGAAGGACAACATATCTATCAATATCATTTTATCAACCCAAGAGGTTAGGGGAATCGGGTGAGAAAATTCCAAAGTCAAGACTATGACCTAGGAAGCTCTTTTCCAAAGGACTCCAATGCAAAAGACAGATGGCAACATGGTGTGCTAGTGTCTCGATCGGGCATTGTCATCCATACAGATAGAAAGCATGAAGGAAAATCAAGACTTAACAAAAAACACACTAACTACCTAATAAATGGAGTTTTATGAAATGAGAAAAAACATGAAGAGCTAAATTACTAAAATGACAAGGATAACACTTTAACTTAAAAAGATAGAAGTTGATGAAAATGAAAGTGGTAGAAACCAAACCTATGGTCGGTTCAGTCTCCCGCAAGCTCTATACGAACGTGATACCTACACATAGTAGAATGAGGAAAAATGTTGGGGTTGTTTTAGGGCTTGCCACAGTCAACCCCCCGTTTAAGTGTTCCCACCTCCACAGACAACCAAAATAGCCAGAAATAGAGAAAGTATGATAAAGAACATATTGGAATGGAAGAAATGCTAAAAAATGCTAACAACAATATGCTACGTAAACTAAATAATGATGCTAAATGAAATGGATACCACCTCCCAAATAAGATGCCCTCAAGCACGTGAAGGGAGATGTGAAATCACAAGCCTGTAGATGTCAACATTTTCGCAACAACGTGAGAAGAAAAACTAGCAGCATGTCATCTTGGAGGTTCAACAATGGAGAAAGTGTTGTGAAATGCTTAATTATGTAGAAACGTGAAGTGAGATTGAAGAAGGTTGAATCAATGGAGAGTATAGTCTTTTTAGAATGAAAAGAAGCCCAATAGATTTGTTCGAGGTCGATCAAGGGAACAGGGGTGTTGCGTTTCATCACCAATGGAGAAGTGTAATTCCTCTGTAAATTCTAGAGGCGGGAATCTTGTTAGGATAACAACACATTGTGTAGATGTCTGTGCGTTGCACGAGAGTCTCTAACAAAAAATCCCTCACCGAAACTACAGACAACCACCAAGTGGGTGGAAGCAGGATGGATGAAGTTAAAAAGCATCATCGGGTTTAATTTTTCTAAGGTGAGGGGATAAAAATAGGGAATTTGTGAGGGGTGAAAATTCACTCCATTACATTTTTCCCCACTTTAGTGAGTATATGTGCTACCAGATTCAAGGTAAAGTATATTGATAAATTTTCAAAATGTATACCTGAGCCATTGAGGAAGTAGATCACAATCTGACCCACCTGAAAGCATAGGAAGAGAAGCTACCTCCATAGGTCCTCAGACCCAAGGAGAGTTGAAAAAAAATGAGCCTCAGATTTGTAGACCTATGAAAGGTGAAAAAAGGCTTTGTAGGTCCTTAGAGCTACAAAGTTGAACAAAGAGATCGCACAGGATGTAAGCACTTCATAGGTCCTTGAACTTGCAAAGGAGGCGTCCTCCAGTTTCTTGGTCCTGAAGGAAGCCAAATGTAAGAGGCTCCACAGAGTTTGATTGAAAATAAGCTTCACAGTTGCACCTACAAAGCAACATGTTAATTAGTAGATAAAACATGTTAGATAACAAATAGAAGCCACACAGGTAGATGGGTAGACAATCGCATAGATAGTCAACAATTGAAGGAAGAGCTTTCAAAGGGGTCCCTCGAGAACTCTTCAAAAGAGAGGGGGTCCACTCAAGGGACACTCAGTTTGAAAATGATGACATTTTGAAAGGGAACAATATTTTCTGCCAACAATTCTAGCATCAAGGAATTCAAAAGAAAGAATGTTCCTTCATAAGGGAAAGTCTCGATTCTATGCTATGAATCTGAGATGAAAGATTTTTTTTATAGGGATCCATGTTGAAGAATGCAATTTTTGAAAAATATTTTAGATATTTTCGAGAAGATATTTGTTGGCCACTGAATGAATCTTTTGAAAATTGAAGCAGTATGATAACCCCCCTTAGGATGGTGTGTTCCAAGAAGAAAGGCATGTGACATCCAAATGAGAGAAAAGAAAGAATGAAAGTGATGTTGTGGCCCATGAAACATGATGAGATGTAACCATGGTAATGTTGCCACACACACAAGGGACAACACATGAGCACCACAACATCACAAAGAAAGCAAGGAAAAGATAAAGAGAAAGGAAAAGCAATGATATAACGAACAAGAGACAGGGGGATCTAATATTTCAGGGTCAAAGCTACTCATAAATATAGATAAGTAAGTATAATAATATATAAATGAACTATCATCAACCCCCTACTATATCAAACCATATGAAGAAGGGAACATGAAAATAAAATCAAAATAAAAAATTGGGTCAACATAGAAGGGAGGCCTAAATTCCCGCAACACTTTGCATCATCCCCAATTGTCAAAATTCAAGGCACAACAAAGAGAAGAATGATGTGACAAATAGAAGAAGTTTTATGACACAAAAAAATTCTTGGATTCAAGCACCTACGAGGGTGACAAGGGTCATCTAGGAACATATAAAATAAGCATGGGGGAACACAACACACACACACAATCTAATCTACAGATAAATAATAGACTCCCCCTAGTCCTCATCAACTAAGAGATCATCATTCTACCAATCTAGATCACTGTAAGGGGAGGGTGGATGAGCCTACGAGGGCAGAATATCAAGGGGGTACCCTTCGACTCTCCTATAACAAGATCCAAGGAAGAAGGCCCTTAAAGGTCTTCTCCACTTAATTCTTTTGAGGTCAACATCAACGATCTTGCGAAGATTGCCAATAGAGCCAGGATATCATCTATGGAGTTGAACATGCACTTTATAGGACTACCATGTGTCAACTTAGTGTGTGATGGAGGAGATGCCTGAGCTCCACTGCTTACCTCATCAAAATATTTAGGAGTAGTTACAAACTTTGGGGATGTTGGGTTGCCTCTGTCACTAAGACAACACAAGCCAACATAGAAAAAACCGTTAAAGAAGGTGAAGCCTTATTCCAACCCTCATTGCTAGTTGGGTCATCCTCCATCCATCATTTCATTAGATAAAGTAGAGGGTAGGGAGGAAGAGGAGAAAACCATGGTGGACACCACTGAGGTGTTCGATATGTCCATGGGTTTTGAAAAGTGTGGGATGTTTGAAAGGGATATCAAAAGGGGAGGCTTAGTTGAAGGAGCAATGAAAACTTGCACCCTCTTCTAGTGAGGATCATTCATGCTTGCAGGGGAGCCAAAAGCAAGGCTAATGTGGAGGGAATTGAAGTAGAAGGGGTGAAAGCAGAGGACACAATAAAAGATGTCAAATTAGGAGTTGATGGATCCCCTTCCTTCTTCTACAAGGTGGCTTGCTCAGTGGCCAAAGCCTTCCTTTGATGCTTGCACTCACTCGTAAGGTAGTTTCTATGACTTTAAGAACTAGAGGTTGCAACCTAAGAGGGGATGGAAGACTCATGTTCAGCCATCAAAGTATCCATAATAACTATTTTTGATGGAGGGAGTGACTCTTGGATGGGAACAAGAGGAAGAGATGGAGAAGAAGATTCAACAATAGTGGGGGGAGTAGGCTCGAACGCCTCAATGATGGGCCTCTTCCCATTCACTATCTTAGAGGTAGGAGTAGTAGGAAACCACAAAGGCTGAGACACAAAGGATGCTCCATGGGGAGCCTTCCCCTTACCCTAAAAAATGGGCCAAGGAACCATGGGTAAGATAGGAAGTTCAAAATCCTGATGCTTGACCTTCTGCCAAGCGAACACCATCAGACTCTCTAAGAGACGCATAAGAGTGGAATGCGATGGCACTGTAGCTAGATGGGAGGAAGTGGTAGGTGGGACAATAGAGGAGGAAGAAGAAGGGTCTTGAGCGTGAGAAGGTTTACCCTTCCCCTTTTGAAGGGAAGATGCAACTCACTGCTGTGCTATAGGGTGTCATTTTTGGCTTCCCCCTGCCCCCGGTCTTATACTTAATGTAATTTCGATAAATTAGGTCCATCCTAGGGGGAAGTAGACCAATCGAGGTGGGCCAAAAATGATCCAAGGAATAACCCCAATGGGATACCAATGGCTACCACCCAGTGTCGTGCATGACATTCACGACACCATCGTGAGAGAACTTTAAACATTTATGAATAACGAAAGTGACTAGATTCATGGAAGCTAGCCAAGGGATGCCTAACTTCACCCTAAATAGGTTGAATTCCAGAATGACATTAGAAGAAGTACCCATAATCCTAGGTCCTATTATACATTTCATACACACCCCAAATTTTGCTTGGAAAAGTCAGGGACCCCCTCTATTTTTATTCATTTTGCTGGTTTGTTTCATTGTTTTTTGTGCTTTGTTGTTCTCATTTCATCTCTTCCCTCTTTGCTTGTTTTGGTCTTGTCCCAGAGTTGTTCACAACCCTCGGACCTTGCTTGTTTTTCCTTAGTTTCATAGTCGGGCTTCAGACTGGAACTTGAACTTGAACCTCTTTGGAAGGTTCTTGTTCTTGGTTCCAACCCAATTTTTATTTTTACTTCTGTTGTGTGTTTTTCTTTTGGGTTTCAGATTGGAACTAACACCTTGCACTTCTAGAAAAGTTTCGATCCTATTCCTAGACAAGTTCTGGTCCCGTTCTTGGACAAGTTTTGGTCCCGTTCCTAGACAAGTTCCAATCCTATTCCTAGTCAAGTTCCAATCCTGTTCCTAGCCAAGTTCTAATCCTGCTCCTGGCCAAGATCCGATCCCATTCTTGGACAAATTTTGATCCTGTTCCTAGCTAAGTTCTGATCCCGGTGCCCTGCCAATTCCCAATACCTATCTTTTTGTTGCATCGTTTGCTTTTCATCTTTGTCTTTTGTTCATTTGTTTTGGTCATTTTTGTTGTCTCTTTTATCCATCTTCGTCCTCATCTCCTTGTGTCATCTCCGCGTCACCCATCCTATCTTTAGAGTCTTGAAAATCCAAAAAAGTAGAAATTAGAAAATACAAAAAAAAATCTGAAAAAAATTAGAAAATACAAAAAAAAATTGAAAATGCGATAGTACAAAAATACAAAAAAAATCTGAAAATGCGACAATACAAAAATACAAAAAAAATAATAATAAATAATAATAAATAAAATTTAGAATAAAATAAATTGGATCTTCTTAAAGTTAAAAGTTTTAAATAAAAACTTTTAAATTTAAAATTTGAATAAAAATTAAATAAAAGTCTTTTAAATAATTTTAAATTTAAAAGATTAGTAATCATAAAAATAAATAAGTTAAAACATAAAAGGTAAATCAAAAAAATCAAAAAAAGGTGAAAACTTTATTAAAAAAAATGAATAAAATGTCAAGTTTTGGGAGTGACCAGAAACCCAACCCCACTCAACATTAAGGAATAAAACAATTTTGAGGTGTCTTATCGGGTATTGGGAATCAAAACCTAATAAGAACATGGCTCCTGGAAAAATTGTAATGTGCCAGGTGCAGATGCATTCCCGAATTCCATTCCTACACAAAGAAGAACCATCGCGATCGGGTTCAGAACGGACACTAGACCAAACATATTTAAATGTCATGGTTCAAAATTAATCTTGATCTTGACGCTGACGGTATCAAAGCAAGTGCATATTAAATGAATCCATCAGGAATGTTGGCTCTGATGGACTAGTGAAAAGGGTCTGAACTAAAGTGAAACCTTGCATTCATAAAATTCTGAATCCGCCTTCGCATGTGAGGGAAAAAAACAAAATACTGAAATGGAGTTAGGGGTCCATAGGTTTCATTCCTAGTCCCTACTTGCGATGAACAAAATGATTCAAAGAAATGTAGTCTCATGGAACGCTATCGATGGCGGATTATGCTCGAAATGGATATGAAAATCTAAAGTCACCCAGAGTTTTTAAGCAAAAATAATTAAATATTATAAAAATAGCGAGCTATCTGGAAATCGTCAGATGAATGTGATCTCACAGAAAGGAATGATTTCAAGATTTTCCCATAAATTTTTATTGAAAAGGCTTTAAAAACTTTCAAGTAAATGTAATTGCGAGCATAAGGCCGAATGCCACAACCTTCGCCATTATCTTACAACACGAGCAAAATGAGGGAGCATGGTCTTTTAGAGTACTTGATCACTGGAGAAGAATGTGCACAAGATGGGGAGCGATGAGTGCAACATATACTTAAAATGGACTTGTTGAAGGGTCCTAAACTTTTGAGCATTGGAAATGGGTGGATGGTGCAGCTGAATTCCTTAGTCTTCGCCAGCATTGTCCTTGTTTTGCTCATGCTAGGGTACAAGATGAACATCGCGTGTAAACTATTATTAGATACCACATATATCTTAGCCCTTGGGAGGTAATAATTGATGGATCCATGCATGCAAAATGGAGGCATAAAAAATGCATGTGGTGGTCAAACCGAATGCATCAAAGAAATGCGGTTTCATGAATGATCGGTGGAGGTGCACAATATGAAACCGATCGAAGTGTCTTCAGAAAAATTTCAAAACAATCAATATTGGTAGGTTAGACAACAAAGCGGATCTGGTTTGATAATGTAAATTCTTTCAAGAAAAGTGTGATATGCGCCAATGTTTGGTAGACTGTGTAGTGATGGAGAACATAGACAAAGCTGGTGAACTATTTAACAGAATGGCTACAAAAGAAATACAAAGATGCTATATTTGCAATTGCTTGGGAAAAAAACATGTAAAACATGGAAGCATCGACAAGATGCAAACAAACTATATGACAAAACCCCTCAAAGAAATTATGATTTCAAGAAAATGTAAGTCTGTGCAAGATTAAGCCAAGTTCGACATTCATTACCTCCATCCTCCCTGGCAGAAATTTATGCAAAATGGTGAAAGCACAAGGAATGGTGCATGTAAATTAGTACACATAATGCTTCAACAAAATATCATTTCATGGAATGCTATAATTACATATGTGCAAAAATGGAAGCTTTGAAATGGTGAATCATTTGTGTAGTTGCAATTGCCTTGGGAAACCTACATGAAGAATGTGGAAGCATGGACAAGGCCCGTGCACTGTTTGACAGACTACCTCAAAGAAATTACATTTCATGAATGCTTGATCATTGGATTTGCACAAAATGAATTGTTTGACCGAATCCCTCAAGGAAGGGTGCCTCAAGAAGTGGTCTCATGTCACCCCATGATTGCAAGTTGAACAAAACAAATGTGCAGAGGATAGATTTTGCAAGAGGCAGTCTCATTTCACTTAAGGATTTTGTTAGATGTTGTAGTTGCAAGCTGTCCCTATGAACATGCACCAAATATAGAGGGGAAGGTGCGCAAGAATTGTTTGAAATGACGCCTCCAATGAATGCTATCCCTCATAAATGTGATCTCATAAAAGCAATAGAACATGGTGTCAAAAAAGAGTAATTAAAGAAGATCAATCAAATTTTGTAGTTGCAATTGCCCTGGCAGACATGCGTGCAAAATGTGAGAAGCATAGTTACAGGGTCCTTAATTTTTTTTTGCAGAGGGCCTCAAAAGAGGTGATGTTTGATGAAACAAAAATGATTATAGTATGTTTGTTTGAAGAGAATTCCCCAAATAAACCTTAATTTCAGAGATGCAATGTTCACAAGGATATACACATAATGGATTTAGTAAGATAATTAATTAATCATTTTATTATTATTAATTAATTATACATTTGTAATGGGAGTCATTAATCTGATGAATTGATTATACATTTATTGTGATTTTCTACATGTACCTTCCGGGACAAATAATTCCAAGTTTCAATCTCGGATATTATGAGACTAACTTGCAAATCTAGAGATGAACTTTCGAATTGGAGGAGCATCAATATATTGAATTAGCACAAGACATGATTTTCATTAATGTTATTTTATTTTAAAATAACACTAATTTAAAGACAAAGTTTATTATTTCAATTATGATTTTGTTTATATTTGATTGAAATAGTGTGAAATATATTGATCTTGGAATTAATTATAGATTAATTAATTTTATCAATTAAAGTGCTCAATGATTTACAGGCACTTTTCAAGGAAAGATCATAAGGAGATTTGCAAAGCAATTGCACAAAGGAGGGGGGGATTTTCTAAAAAATCATCAAACTGAAAGTGAACTGAGCATTTCATGGAGTTACTTTGGAGAAGGATGCTGATTTACATCACAAGAAGAAGTGAACTCAAAGTGGAACTTAAAGTGAAATTGGAAAGCTGCAACTATCAACTGAAGCTCACTGAAGTCAACAAGGGCTGCAAACATAAAGTTTCTTGTGAGGAGTGAATATATGCACACAAAAGCTACAACTTTTAATGTCTCCATTTTGGAGGAAATTAGGGAATTGCTGAGCTATTAATTGTCAAATCTGCTCATTTGAAAAGAGTTGGTGAATTTTAGGAAAATTAGTTAGACATTTTAAAGATTAGCTGATTAGAGTTTTGCAATAAAGTAGATGATATATTTTTCTTACATTTTTAGCGTAGTTGGGTGGATCTAAAGATACTGGTTTTTGTACACTGGTGAATTTTTTAGAATTGTAAATGTTGTTTATCTATCTCATTGCAGTAGAAATAGTCAAATTCAAACCTATCTTGAATTGCACTCTGAAATGATATGTGTTTGGTTAATTGTTCGATTTGAAGTTTTTCAAGGAATGAATAAAGTTTATCTTTTCTTTTGTTTGAATGGTGACTTGTGATCTACTGTTAAAGTTTGCACTGTGAATGAATGTTCAACTTTGTATTGATTATAGGTTGATTTGTTTTGGAGTTCTAGTTTAGGAATTCCTTGAAGAGTAACAGGTCTAGTTAACTAAATGAATCAACATTATTTTCTCTCTTACGTCCTTGATCTATCTTTCTCCTTTTTTTTAAACCCCTCGGTTAGAGTAGGTTTAGATAGGAGTTTGATCTTGCAGCAACCAAAAAGCTTGCTAGCAGGACCCTTGAACATTACAGCCTCACTAACCGCTCAACAAAATAGCAATGTTGTGACCCAACATCCAAGACCTTGGAAAGTGATCAATTTAACAATCATTTGTCTTTTTCAAGAGAGGTAAGGTGATTACATCTTTCCTGCATGTTGTTGTGTCAATTTGGCCATCAAAAGGTCCCACTAGGATGAAAAGAATTATAGAGACATACGAGGCAAGTGAGAGGTTGCCATGAGTACATATAGTAGTTTTTGTCTTCTCGTATTCCTCCCTCTATAATGAATTTAGCCACAAAGTCTCCTCTAAAATAAAATTCACTCGACTTGCGGGGTCAACTAGGACTCCTATCATAATGTTTCCATTGAGGCAAGCAAGAATGTATAGGGGAGAGGCTTTGTTATTCATGGGTAAATCCTGCGATGTAAAAGTTACATCTGGCAAACTAGTCGCAGGTTGAGGGGGAGGACTAGGAGTAAACAAGACCACATTTATGTATGTTGAGGCCTTAGGATAAGCATCAGAAGGATCAATAATTAAGAGTGATGAAAATAGGTCCATACAAATCTGCAACATGATATTTTCCTTAGCCACCAAATTATTCACATTCTGCTTTTTACCATTGAGATGGATGGTATCATTATCGATGTGATCTTGTATCTCATGATGCAGGTGCATACAACATTCAGTATTATGCCCGTGAACATGATTGTACTGGAAGAATGCATTTTCATCATACCAATCGGGATAAGGCTCTCTTAGAGGTCGAGGATCTTCTAATTATAATCTTATCCTTCAACAACTTTTATAGAATAGAAGAATAAGATTCAGATAGTTTAGTAAACTATCTATTGCGCTTGAGGCCTCGATCATTAGTCATGGTGAATATATTTGCAACAAATTTTCCTTTTCTTTAGATGGAAACTATAGATTTTCCTTTGGGACATGAGCATGAGGAGGATCCCTCAAACTGAACAATAGTCTACTGGTATTCCCACAATTCAGCACAAAGATGTGTGGAAGAATAATATTTCATCAAGGAAAATTTCTCCTGCCAAGCTCGTTGCAAGTTTCCTATGAACACCTTTTGTACATATAAGTCAAGTAGCAGGTAAGATATTTGTGAAAAGAGTGCTTGGTATCGCATAGTGAAATTAGTGATCTTCTCGTGCTCTCCCTGCTTACATCAGATGAGATCAGAGAAGGTCATATCCAAATCAATGTTAGCTTGGAATTATCAAAGAAACTGATTAATAAGTTGGTCGAATGAGAATATAGAGTTGTCAGGAAAGGAACAATACCACTCTAGTGTTGTACCCTTGAGAGATTGAGGAAGAGTTTGGCCATTAGATCATCATGATGAAATAAATCTGTACACGTCACATTAAAAGCTAACACGTGTGTTTGAGGGTCTCCTTTACCACCATACTTTTTAAACTTAGGAATTTCCATCCCTTGAGGGAAGGGAGTGTTTATAATTTTCACCGATAAGGGACTATGTCAGAAGAAGGGCTGAAAGATGGGTTGGGTAGAGGCTTGAGACAAATTCACCAACTAGTTTTTCATTTGACCCATATTCTATAGGAGAGCATTCAAAATAGGGTCAGAAGATGACAAAGGAGCAGTGTAACCTCCACCAAAACCACCGCTTCCAGAACCACCTCTGGAGCCATCGTCGTGACTACTGCCAAAACCACTGCCATGGCCACCAGCATGGCCTCCGCTAGAGCCACCACCATAGCCATTGTTGTGACCACCATTGGAGCCACCACAAAACATACTAGAACCACCAGCCCCCACTCCATTGGAGATTCTATTTCCAAAGAAAGGGTTGCCCCAAGAGGAAGAAACTCAAATCCTAGAGGTACCCTACTTGCTTTGACAGTAGGGGGTGGATCAGGAGCGCAGATGTTAATGGAAGGGCCTATTTCAGCCATGCATACTAATGTCACGGGCATCAAGACATTGATCTATCTTTCATAGGTTTCGTGATCATGAACTCGAGTAATGCTTGACCGAGGGTTGTAAGAGGGGACATACGTTTGCACTAAATTGGTAATGCCATGAATAAAATCTATGGCCATCTGATCTTTACCTAGCATATACCTGATCTCATTGTTGGATGTTGTGGATGTGTTGTTGATATGTGGTTGTCATTGATTTCAACACTATTCGCATTTGGTGTATTGAAGGTTGTATATGTCGAGGATATTGAGAAAATTGTTAAAAGAAGTGTTGTAGGTTCCCTGTGAAACTCTAAAGGTCATGAAGGTGTCTTGTTTTGTACGTCAAAGATAAATTGTTATGGATTAAAGGATTTTTTGTTGAGTGTATCTAGTCGATCCTCTAGAAGTTTCAGAGGTCTACGTGAAGATTTGTTTGTGCTGTGAATAATTGTGTTTTGATAGTATTTCTGTGGGTTATGTCAGTGTTCTTGAATTAAATCTGTGTGTTTCTATTGCTGTAGATGTTTCTCTATTATTTCTTGGTGCTCGTGGATGCTTATAGATCATGCTCTATCTTTGTGGTATGTCCACATTGATTGGTGTGCTTGTGGTCGAAGATTTTCTCCGTATGTTTAGTTTTTCATGTTCTTAGCTGACATGATGATGGTAGTGTGTTGTGGATCTTTGAGGAAAAATTATTTGAAATATTTTTGTGTTGGAGTTTTTAATTTGGGTCTCCACTATGTTGTGTCTGACCTTGGTGGATTCACATTGCAAATTTATTTGTAAATTTGGGCTGACATTGAAAATGTATTTTATATTTCTGGCCAACTAAGTTGATGTAATCTCATGTTGCAGATATATAAGAGTGATTATTTGAGTGAAGTTAGTGTGTGCATAAGAGCGTATGTATGCCAGAGAAAGTGTAGATGTGTGAATAGTGTCCAAATCATTAGATTGCAGAGCAAAGTGTGAAGGAGATTGTGTGAAGTGTGAAGAAGTTTAAGCGAAGAGTGAAGAAGGTTTTATGTGCTTAACTGGAACTGTAATCAGGCTTGTGTAGAAGCTATTTTATCAGTTCACAATTTGGATGGTCTTAATCCAAACCTTTCTTTGGACAGTGAGTCCTCTTTTATATTTGAGCAGTGAGCTCTAGGCAGTGTGCCTGAATGCATGTGCATTCCCATTATTCGTATACTTTTAATAGGGTAGAATATTGTGGACTAACATCCACCATGGTTTTTGCCCTAACAGGGTTTCCACATAAAAATATTGGTGTTCTCTAGGTAAGTGCACCAAGATGGTTCCCAAAAAGGGGGCTTAAGTGGCCACTTTTTTTCTTTTCTTTTCTGAAATCAAGAAATACTGACCTTGGACATGAAATTGAGGATAGTTACACTCAAAATTTTGAGATGGAACAAAAACAAGGATCGAAGTGCTATGAGTCTACTTTCTAAACTACTAATTTATTTTGAAAATGGTTGAGATTAAGGGGTTCAAAAGAGGGACGTACACAAATTGGTGCTATTTTTGTTAGAAAAACATAACATAGCAACTCTTGTACGACCTGAGCATGGTGAACTTTTTTGTAGTATTTTTAAAATCACTACGGTCAAAAGTTAGCTAACAATATCTAGTTGATGCATGATTTTTTTGATAATTTTTAATGAACATTTGATTTTTTACTAATTTTCTAAGTGGGAACTTCCTAAAAAGCAAAATTTTGGCTGTGCTGCCCCTAAAATGTTTTGAAGGTAATTGATTTTTTTAAATTTGTAGAATGGAGTATAGTTTCTAAAAATGTAATTTATTTGAAATTTTGATGAACGGTTAATTTATAACGAAAAAACACCAAACATTACTTTTTGGTGAAAAAGAGACATAAAAACAAAAGAAATTATGGATGAAAGGCTTAAATTTGTTAAAAAGTGAAAAAAATTACATCGTTGGATAGCTAAGAGAGAACCTAACATTACCCATGTGTTTGATTTTGTTGATATTGAACCGGATGCAATCTTGAAGGTAAGCATGAACCCGATTATGTGAAAAAATTGTAGAATTTGCAAAAACATGTCTCTGGTCATTGGGAATTCCCTCCAAGCCTTTGGGTTGGTATTCCAAGGTGAATACCAATGCTAAGGCTCAAGGATTCCCAAAGAAAAATATAACATGAGCGCATTATAACACACTCACGTTATGTCCTAGTTTTGACATTTTGCTTATCCGGGATACATGTCAAGCAAGACATAACGCACTTGTGTTGTGTCTTCGTTAATGTTAATGTATGTATATATCCTTGTATGTATGTATGCCTATATGTATTAGTGCATGTATATTGTATGGATGTAGGATTTTATGTACATATGTATTATGCTTGTATGTATTTATGTATGTCTTTAGAGGGAGGGATAATTTTAAGAGAGAGAGAGCGAGAGAGAGTTGCCTAGGTACGGTGGGATGGGGAGAGGGAGAGAGTTTGGAGAGAGGGAGAGGGGGTGGAAGTGAGAGTTTAAAAG
>VDFB02380735.1:0-14824 GCA_007258455.2 Sequoia sempervirens
ATTGTATCAGGGAGGTTATTTAAATATTCGCACCCACTCAAGCCTAAATGTTTCACCTCTGATAGGTTACCAATGGTATCAGGGAGGTTATTTAATTTTCTACACATATTCAAGTCTAAATACTGCAGTTGTGATAGGTTGCCAATAGTATCAGGGAGGTTATTTAATTTTGTACACCTACTCAAGTTTAAATGGTGCAGCTGTGATATGTTACCAATGGTATCAGGGAGGTCACTTAAATTTGTACACCTACTCAAATCTAAATGTTGCAGCAGTGATAGGTTGCCAATGGTATCGGGGAAGTTATTTAATTTTGTACAACAAACCAAATCTAAATGTTGTAGCTGTGATAGGTTGCCAATGGAATCTGGAAGGCTATTTAAATATTCACATCCATTCAAGTCTAAATGTTGCAGCTGTGATAGATTGCCAAAGGTGTCAGGCAAACTATATAATTTTATACAACTAATCAAGTCTAAATGCTGCAGCTGTGATAGGTTGCCAATGGTATTAGGAAGGTTATTTAAATATTCACATCCACTCAAGTCTAAATGGTGCAACTGTGATAGGTTGCCAATGGTAACAGGGAGGTTATTTAAATATTCACACCCACTCAAATCTAAATGCTGCAACTGTGATAGGTTGCCAATAGTATCAGGGAGGTTATTTAAATATTCACATCCACTCAAGTCTAAATGCTGCAGTTGTGATAGGTTGCCAATAGTATCGGGCAGGTTATTTAATTTTGTACACCTGCTCAAGTCTAAATGGTGCAGCTGTGATAGGTTGCTAATGGTATCAGGAAGGTTATTCAAATTTGTACACCTCAAGTCTAAATGCTGCAGCTGAGACAGGTTGCCGAGAATATTAGAAAGTGAATATTGGAAGAAGTTGGAAATATCGAGGTCTACTTGCATTATCCTCAATTGAAAAATGTTACCCACAACGCTGAAGTGAAATGGCTCCTGTATTGCAAAGCTACATTTTTCCAACCTTAACCATATCAAACTTGAAGGAAGCATGGCTAGCGTGTCAATGAGCAGATTCTTCAAGTGAAGAAATTGAAGACCAGGTCTGCACAACGTTTCAAGCCTTTGCGAATTACCACCATTGAGTCGAAGGCGAGAGAAATTGATGTTATTGGATACGGTGCTTAAATGAGCTCCCTCCCATAGTCGGGTACCCTCTTTTTCAGCAATGGTTCGCCCCATATCTCGTAAATGGTCATGCATATCAAACACACCTTCATCATCAGTCTTTACCAGTAGCTTCAGGGAAAGATTAGATATTGCTGTGTTTACCATCTTGTACAAAGATTTCCAGAATACAATAGGATATGTTTTGTGTTCTCCAATGAAGAAACAAGCGATGTCCAAAAATATTTCTTTTTCTTCTTCACCAAGAGCATTGTAACTGATTTTGAGTCTTTCATGAATGTCTGGGTGGAAAGTAATGTTGTGAAACACTTCCGTCCAGCAACCTGGATCATTCTGCTTATCATACAAGAAAGATCCAATCACTTCCAGTGAAAGAGGATGCCCCTGACAAGCTTCTACTATTCTTTTGGACATATCCTCGTGAGTGGGAGTTGGAGATGCTCTCAAAAAAGCGTGCCAACTAAATAACTCAAGACCTTCATTTATCTGCAATCCACTCACCTCGTGGATACATTCAGGTGAGACCCCCGCAACATGGAGAATGTGCTTGTTTCTAGAAGTAATAATAACTCTACTACCAGGGGCCAGCCAATCCCCAACCAAAGCATTTGATTGCACCTTAGCATCCACATCATCTAAAATAAGAAGCACTCGCTTTCCTCCCAAACGATCTTTAAACAAAGAAATGCCCTTCTCAACACTCTGCACTTTTCCATCATAGTTGATGAAATCTTCAAGAATATGTTTCTGCAACTTTATCAGGCGCGTGGAGTCTGCAGCAGTGGCGCGGACATTAAAGACAATGGAAGCAGCGTCAAAATGAGCATAAACTTGGTTGAACAGGGCCTTGGCAAGTGTGGTCTTTCCGATACCACCAATACCCAATATTCCAGATTTAACCACACCTTCCTCTGAATTGAGCTTAAATTTTCTGATGAGATCCTTGGTCATGCTTTCCAGTCCCACAGGATGCTTGGCAATTTCTAAGGGCACTCTGTCCAATGTCTTAATCACGTCATTCGCCACCGTCTTCACTAGCTGAGCTTCGAAGCTGCAAATTAAAAAGAGATGTAAATGAATGCTCACAAACGACCAGTGCGGGTCAATAGAAATTGCAAAAGTCCTAATTATTATCCTCATTCTAGTTATATGAAAAAGTTAAAAAAGAGTTTTGGAAAATAATAAAATTTTATTATATATAAGTATAGTAATCTTAAATATATTTATTTTTTAAAATTGATAAATAAAATATAGTTTAGAATCATTTCATTTATTTAAGTATTGTTTTATTTTATTTTATAATTATTTAAAAACAATTTAATTTAATTTATAATTCATAGTATTTATCAAAGAATCATTTTTATTATATAATTATTTTTTAAATTACATCAATTTGAAAATTATCTTATTTTATTTATTTAATTTACACTTATTTTATTTAGTAAAGAATTATTTAAGTTGTTTAAAGAGTTATTTTTATTTATTTGGTTAATATTAAAAATAATGACATTTAGTATCACTTGAATTAATAAATTTATATAAGAGTCTTCATAATTTTATTAAAAAATATAGTATCATAGGCATATAATTGTAATGGTAAAAATGGTATATTTATATATATTTTTAAATTCTTTTAAAGTATTCATAATATAATAACAACTCTAAAAATAATTTATTCTTATATAAATTTTGCTCACAATATCATTATATTTAGATTTCATTATTCTGCATCTCTAGAGATTTGTTCCAATTTTTTAGTCTCATTTATCACTTTGGTTTATTTTCATGGTATAAATTTGATCCTTAAACTTTTGAAATTCTAAATTGACATTTAGCTCTTGTCCACCTCCTCACCACCTTTTTGAGCCAACATTTTCACTAACTATTGTGACTTGACCTATGGAATGTTTGTGCTAATATGTGTTATATTGAAATAAATTTATTTATTTATTTAAGTTCATCAAGTACAACCTAAATAATTAAAGAGCATTTATGAGAGCACCATAGTAACAATATATCAACAAACATCATCATAGGTCTATTGCAATTGTTATTGTTGTTCTGGTGTAGAGCACCCTTGGCTTAACCCAGCTTGTTGTGATCAATTTTTATTTGTACCCCATTCTAGCCAAGTCGTGTTAGTATGTGTGGATTTGGGACCTTTGTAGGCTGTCTTGTTTGTGTAGGATGGTCTAGTCACTAGGACTAAAGTCATTATTAGGTTATCATTATTGTAAACTGTTGTTTTCAGTTTTAGACAGCATATGTTAGAAGATAATACCTTTAATGTGTGCTAATCACATCTAATTTGTTAGAAGATGCCAAGGAATAGTTAAGGGAGATGTTGGTTGCTCGAGATCAAGGTGTTAGAGGTCCTAAGATTTAGGATCATGAGACAATGATGGAAGTGGCAAAGTTGTTGTCAAACTACATGGTAACATCTTGTTAGGATACATGCAACTTGAGTGGATTGGAATACCTTGAAATCAAGGATATGGATGTGATAAATTTCCCTTGAATGATGGAAAAGACTTCAAAATAGATGTAATGGCTCATAGCAAGTAGTGAGATGCATTGTAATCAATTTTGGTTGTGTGGAATAGAAGAAAGTTTGGTAGATTTATGTGTTTTCCCATGTGTTTTTGTGGAGACAGTGATATCAAAGGCATAATATTCACTATTTTTGCATTGTTTCGGTGTTCATAGGATAGTTTTGAATCACTTTCATTTTGCATACAGGTTACTTAGAGTAGTTTTATTACTTTGAATCTATAGATTAGAGTTTAGAGGGTTATAATAGTTGTTTTGAGCAGTTAAGTTTTGAAATGGCTCCCCCATAAGAACTAACCATGGGATTTCCTTGCAATTAGTTTGAAATGATAGGGGAGCTAGACCATTGTAAATATTTAATAGTAGGAAACCTAAAGAGCCAAGAAATGATTTTTAATTTCAAACCCTAGGTGAGCTAGGACTACCTGGTTAGGAGTTTGAGAAAGGAAAAGTGGAGAATTTAGGCAGGGGTTACAAGCACTGTACGGAAACATTAGGGTCTCAGGGAGGGTTAGACAAGATCCTCACATGCCATAAGGTTTGAAGCTTCAATAAATCATTTGGAAGGAGATTTGAATCAAAGAATAGAGAAACCCTAAGAATTAGGTCAATTAGGCCTACTTATCCTTGATTATAGGAATGCATTGTATGGAAGAGGCAGAGGCCAGAAACCTAGTGAAATATTTAAAGCTCTAAAAAGGGTATCAGAAAGTGCAATTTGTTTTCTAGGTCTTTTGTCAAATTTGAACAAGAAAAGCCAAAAAGGG
This sequence comes from Sequoia sempervirens, assembly GCA_007258455.2. Taxonomy (NCBI): domain Eukaryota; kingdom Viridiplantae; phylum Streptophyta; class Pinopsida; order Cupressales; family Cupressaceae; genus Sequoia; species Sequoia sempervirens. The sequence goes on from VDFB02380735.1 coordinate 4,475, forward strand.
ACTGGTAAGGGCTAGTAGAAGTTAGGCCTCTTCAAGGTAAGATTTTGAAATCGGGTAAAGTGAAAGTTAAAGAACCTCTAAGATGCATTCAAATGAATGTGAAATGCAAAGGAGACAAGTTTCTAACTCCTGCAAGTAGCCTCAAGGTTGGTGATGAAGTTAGCATCTAGACCCTTCTAGGTGTTGAGAGAAAAGTTGCAATTTCACATGGTGTTGAGTCCTCTAAGGTTAAGCACAAGGTTTGGAACTCTTGTAACAGAGTTAGGGCAGGCTTAGTTAATGATCTAAGTCAAAACAGAGCCTAGAAGTTGTTAGGTTCTTGGTGGAAGGCAGAGTGAAGTCTTCTAGTACGTTGGTGCAAGCAAACCTTGGAGCTTCATACACACTAGTTCTCAAATTATTGCACCAAAATTATTGAATTAATCCAAATAAAGCTCTAACTAAGTAGGAAATGACCGTCACAGTTCAAAAAATTCCTCAATGGTATTTACAACACCACTAATCATTACTAAAATTTACATATCAAAAGATTAAAGAAAGCAATTTACAACAAGCCAACTTTTGTCAGTTTATTCATATGAGTACAAGTTCAAGTTATGTATGAAGATCAAGTCCCAAACCGGACATTTAAACCAAAGTAAAACACAACCAATTTCCTGATTTTGAGATACTTGTCTAATTAGGCTCCAAAATTCATCATTTTTTCATCTCTAGAATTTCACATCCCTACACTAGGAACCAAATAAAAATAAAATAAGAAAAATTAAAATGACTTTCAAAACATGAGAAGGTGGGGAGACAATCACAATAAAGAGGTGAGGAAGTAGGATAAACTAAGAAGTGGTTGTGTCATTAATAAGATGGAATCCCTCACCATGCACAACATAATTTTGTAGGTTGCGTGGAAAAAAAGACACCTACACCACCTTAATAAACCTCATGACCACTCCCTTCAGAATACACATGCTATTTTGGAGGTACAATAGAGCGGAAGGCAAAGACAATAGAAATCATGTGGAAACGAGAGGAAAAAAGGGTGTGGAAAGGAACAACTATATGATAGATGAGTTGGATGGAAAATGGGAGGAAGAAGAGTGTGAAGATTGACAAGACAAATGAAGATTAAATTGCCACTAAAAATGCTAGGGCATTAGACACCATTATTTCAAAAGAAAAATGAGATGGCACGTAGAGATAAGAACCAGAGGAGGTGGTGTGAATCAAGGAATTATTTAGTGTAAAATATCGGGTTTTTATCCATGGCTTCCCATCAAATGAAGCCATGATGCCTAAGGAGGCCATAGTCTTGAACAAATGGTTGAAGTTTATAGAATGATTCACAAGGGATCATTTTTATAGAAATGGTATGATACCACAAAGAAGGAATGAGAGGAGAAGCGAGGGCGAAGGAATTGCTAAGATGTTGAAGACCAAACAAAGTGGTAAGAGGAGCTACTCAGTCAAATACCCATCACTGTTGAATAATTGGTATTAGAAATTAATATATATATTGTTATTTGTTATAGGATGAAAAGTAATTGTTATCCATAATATTCATTAAACAATGAACTTCTATCAAACATAGTAGTTGTCATCCCAAAGCTAGTTGTGTGACATGTGGGTAAAATTTTAATAAAAGAAAATCACAAATGAAGGAAATATCAATGACATTTCAATTAATAAAAAAATACTCATCTTCTCTCTCACTTCTATCACATGTAGGTAATTATAAACACACAATTGAGAAGGATAGATAAGGCATGTGAACTATTTGATAAAATGCCTCAAGAAATGACATTGTAGAGGGTATGCCAAAATAGGTTTGACGGAAAGGCCTTAGAAACTATTAATTAAATATAAACAACATTTATCCTTCCTACACTCAAATAGTCCAACTTGGGAAGAGGGTATGGTAAACTATCAAGTATAATTAAGAAGGGGTTGTGGGTATGGATGACTAATAATTATCAAGCTAAAATATCTATAATAGGCTATGCACTATAATTTATGGTAGAATCCATGTCACTTGTTGTATATTGACATTATGTTGTTAATAAGTTGTTCTTTTGTATCTTATGTTGGTGGTATTTAATTGATTTTTCTAATGTCATTTACTTGTTGAGACCCTTGATGGTATATGGTAAGTATCAATACGTATGTCATCATGTCCTACATTGGGTTGATAATTAGGTAAAGATCTACTAACCTTATCATACTATGACAAGAAGTTCAACTTTTAGCATTCGACACCAATCTATTTAGATGTTGAGTTGTGATTGTTGCCTATATTTCCCTGCTTCAGTGTTGACTATTTTGTGGTGTAAAAGAAATACACATTACAAAGAATAAGGTTATTGTAAAGCCATTGAGTCTAGTTGAATTAAGTGTGATGATAGTCAAAACATAGTATTCTAACTCTTAGCAATTGTGTGGGTTTCATAGTTGTGTTATTGACTTTTATATTAAAATACTTGTTATTTGAATAATCTATAAACTAGTATTAGATGTAAACTTGATATAAATATATTGCCTTCTATGCACTATTATTGATACATCCCCTGTGAATTGGTTGTGAATGTAGATTTTCATGGTTAAATAATACCTTTTAGTCCATCAAGATATGTTTAAATAAAGCAATAAGGGATCCACAACCTTGTAACATAGTTCCTAAAGGGTGTTGTTGAGCCATCCAAATAAAACCTGATGTGGATTTGCATCAAGATATAACTATTGGATGTAGTGATTATGATTACAATAATTTAACTTAACATTTATGTATCCACTATGGTGTAGTGTCTTAGTCCAATTATAAACATGGTTTCTACAAACAAAGAGAAATTCTTGTTAAGTAATCAAACTAACCTTAATGCCAAGGAGATGACCTATAGATATCTTGGGATTTTCTTGTTCAATTAGGAATAAAAATGGTGGTGAGGTTTGATTTGAGATCTCAACATCCTTGGATGGAAGTTTCATTCATATAGGTTTGCTAAATTAGGAATAGGTTTGGCTTTCCTTGCATATTGTTAAGAATTATTAATAGTTGAGAATCAGTAAAAGGAACCCTATTTGGGTAATGATGAACAATCTTATTTGATAAAATTGGACATGAATTGGGTAATAATATATATATATATATAACCTCTATCATATCAGCCTCAACATAAGATGATACAATAATTATCAAGTGTTGGCATTAATGAATGTAGAGTTTCATCCCTTGTGGGAAACTCTAGATGGATGTCTACTCCACCATTGAGGTATATGTGACTAATAAAATTGTCAGGTTGGGAAACTATTACATATAACTATGTTGGTCAACTAAGCATGTGAAATGGGGTGTCTTTAAGAGTATTATATCTTTGAATCTATTGTGGCCTTTCATCCCTAGTAGAAAGGTGTAGAGATGTTACAAAGAAATAGTTGACTCCTTATTTACCATAATGTGTGTATTTGAGGAGGTGAATTGGAGATTACTCCAACAATCTAAGTAATGAGAGTTATACATTAATGATTGCAATATGGCCATGCAGATGAAGATAATTTCTTATTGAGTAATAAGGTTAGCCCCTATATCAATGAGATAAAACTATAAGATATTTGGGATGTTCAAGCTAGATTACAAATAAAATGGGTGGAATCTAGTTCAAGACCTTGATATTATTAAGTGAAGTGTTATAGTACAAGATGTTAAGTTGTGAGATTAGTTATGATTTCCTAACTAATGATAAGTGTTATTAATTGAGGGGAAACATTGAAAAAACCTTTGTTATGGGAGCTTGTATGTATGTACTTGAGAGATGTTGTGAGGAGAATTATGTGTTACTTTAAAGACACTTTTTTGAATTAGGTATGTAGGTAGTCCCTAGGCAAAGGATGCCCATGTGATCTCAAGTCCATAGGAGGAGGGTTTAAGGGATAAATCCAACATTTGGGTTGTTCCTAAACATTTTTGACCTACTCTCTTTAGTAAAAGAGGCTAAAATTGGTATACGATGGTTATGAATAAGTTAAGGAAACTGAATAATTCATATCTAATGATAATGCAAAAATTAAGATAACAAAATCTAATGAGGTGAACAATAGGTATTCTCATTTGCTAGGGATGGTTTTCTTGCCTCTAAGATGCAATTAGAGTTGTGTTGAGCTTAGGATTGAGTTTGTAATGGTGGCATTTTCCAACTACAAGGATAAGTATTACCAATATCGTATGACATTTATTATAATAGTATATATATGGATTAATCATGTATGTTAAAATGTGTTTTTAAATAATAAGAAATTGAAGTAAACATGGAGATTGAGTCCTTATGAGTTTGCATGGGTTTATATATTTGTTTGGATCGAGACCATCTTCAAGGATTCAATTTGTTACTTATGTGTTGGTAAATTATCCCCAAAACTATAAGATAATTAAATATTTTACCAAATCTCTTTCGGGCAATGTACCAAAATTAATTAGCCATGATATAAACCCTTCCCATAATGTGTTTTGATATATGTCCCGGTACATTTTAATGTCACAATACTGAATTCAGATAGATACAAGACTAAATTTTAAGAAAACATAAGACAAAGGTGTAAGGACTCTACAAGGCCATAGATAAAGGATTTATACTTGCTAAGACATAGACTAATCCTCTCCTTCTGAGGTGATCAATGGTTGATAAATCATATGACCCTCACAAGATACTATTATTGATGCTCTAGATTGATGATAGTCAAGGAGTGTGCATTTCCTATAGACTATTATCTATATCTCATTAATAGTGGGATGGTTTATGTGAGTGGCATGTGGGCCTCAAGGCCAACAACATGCAAGCAATGGACACCCCATGGTACTCTAGAGGCCTAGATGATTCTCACTAGTTACATGTGGACCTTAATGCCAACATGTGGGTGGCCAATGCTACACTAGAGGGTTGGTTGGTTTTTTCCAATGACATTGGGGCCTTAAAGCTAGTGGTATGCATGTGATGGCCACCATAATCTACCCATCTAGAGAGTTTAGATAACCATTAGTATATCTCAAAATTTTATGTGTGTTACTTTGTGGTGTGTTTTATTCTAGTTACTCTTTATTTGATGATGATTGAAGGTAGTATGTGAACCTTTCCATCATGGTGGTTAGTGTAAAGACTAAGGAAAAGGATTGGACCCATTTTGCAGTACATAATGCACCTATATTAATTTTCTATCTAGGATTCACTAAAAGGAGTAGGCCTTAGTCACTCATTATATGGATCTATTAGTCACTCACTATCTATATGTTAACCATTGATTGTGTACTTGTGTAGATGGCTCCTGGTTTTATGCACATTGTTATACTAGTGCCCTTGACAATGATTTCATCAAGTAGTATGTGATTCTTTATCTTGGTCATAGAAAACTTATGTGATTGTGAACCAAGTAGTGGGATGATGTATACATTAGGTTACATACACTTCCATGGTGTCAATTATTCTTTATATGAATATCACACTGGATATTTGTCATGTATGCTTATTCTATCCACTTTTATATATGTGGTGTGCATATGAGCTAGTCATTTTTGTATTTGTGATGTGCATATATTATGATAGGCACATAAGATAGCCATGGTTCTACATATGATTTTTGTATGAACTAATCACCTTGTGTATAAGGGATATATACTTGAGCCAACCACTATGTGAATTTGGAATTATGGAATGCTATGACCCCTATGTGAATGTTTGGTTGTACATTAATAATTGATATTGATTAGCATGGAACCGACACTTGATGGTGCCTTATTATTATTCTATTAATTAGACTAAATTAAAAGCTTACACTTATTAATAGTGTTGTGTTCAAAGAGATATCAAAGATCTCATACAAGAGAAAAGGATAAACTCTCTCTATCATTGGTATACGAACTATGAAGCCTTTGATTTACCAAAAGAGAGACATAGGTAGGGCCATCACGAATGAATATTGAAGGTTTAGGTCTGGATCTAGGGATGACCCTAACCTTGGGAGCTTACCACCTTTGAGTGTAAGCTTAATTGGTTGTGTAGAATTGTTTCCACCATGTTATTTGAAGAAGTTATAAAATTGACACTTCTAAATTACTTGGAAGTTTCTTGGTGGATTAAGTTGGTTGTTGTAAATATTTTTTACAAAAATAGTAGTAACTGAGGGCTAATTATTACATTGGTACCAAAGCACCCAAGTTCAAACGTTGCACCTATGAAGCTTACTTGACTCTGGATAAAGTATATTGTCTTACACTGACCCACTATAACTAAGTTGGTTACTTGATATGTATGAAATTATTTTGAATATCTTAAACAAAATTTTAAGCTCCATGGAATGGTTGGATAGTCCTAACCAAGACCATCTAAGGGGTGCAAAATGGTATTTGGATATGTGAATTGTAAAGGAAAATCAAAGCGCATAACAAAAGGTTATGGTATGATGATTGCTATTTCCCCTAACACACTCGTTGGACTTGATTTTACCCCTTGATATGTGGAAATTTTTATTGCATATTTAAGAGTATTAAGAATCCTTCTTATGGTATAAACTTGAATTTATAGAGACATAAAATGCAAATAAGTAAGGGTGTATGTTTGAATGGGTTAGTAGCTTATAAGGATAGGGTTGGTGGTATATTAAATGGGTAGGTTGTGACTACTTTAATACTTGATTGTGAAAAGTAGTTTTTGATGGATGGTACTTTGATAACTAACAAAGGTGAACTGGTAAATGTGTACCCAATGGTATAATATTGACTCCTCTTAAGAAAAATCAAATCATTCAAAATGGAGGGTTAGAATAATTGAGAATTCTTAATCAAGGGCATATTTTTAGTATGCACCCTCTTAAATATTATAAAAAATCTTATGAATTGGTAAAATTAGGGATAAGGGAACTACTTAAGAAGTGAGTATATGGGGTTCAAAAGCAATTAAATTGGTTAGTAACCCAAAATTTTCAAGAAATTAACAATGTATCCTTCTAATAAGCTGGGATGACTTATTCCAAGGGGGGGAAGGATGTCACATCCCCACCATAGCAATCAATGAATAGAAACCAAATAAAAATAAAATAAGGAAAATTAAAAGGACATTCAAAATGTGAGGATAAGATAGAAGACAATTGCAATAAAGAGGTGAGGGTGCATGCTTGACTAAGAAGGGGTTGTTCCATTAATAAGCATGGCATCCCTATCCATGGACGGTAGAATTTTGTAGATTGCATGGAAAATAAGACATGATTTTTTGCATTCTCTACCTTTCTCTTTGTTGTCCCTCCAAAATACCACATGTATTCCTAAGGGAAGGGTCAATGTGAAGATTTTAAGGTGGCAAAGAGAGGGAGAAAGGGTGTGGAAGGGAATGACTGAAGGAGAGATGCCTTGGATGGAAGATGGGAGGAAGAATAGTGGAGGATGACAAGAAAAAGGAAAATTAACTTGCCATTAAAAACGCTAGGGCATTGGATGCCATTATTCTAGAAGAAAAAGGAAAATGGCATGCAGAGATAAGAACTAGAACAAGTGATGCAAATCAAGGAAGTCTTTAGTATAAAATATGGGGTGTTTATCCATGGCTTCCCATAAAATAAATTTGTGATGCCTAAGGAGGTTATAGTCCTAAAAAAATTGTTGGAGTTTGTAGAAAGGTTCGCAAGGGATTTTTTTTGTAGAAGTGGTGTGATAGAGCAAGCAAGGAACAAGAGAAGGAAGGGCAAGGGAATTGCAAGGAGATTCAAGACAATAAAAAGTGGTAAGAGGAGCTACTTAGTCAAATACCCATTACTACTAAATAATTGGTATTAGAAATTAATATATGTTTATATTTGTTTTTGGATGAAAAGTAATCATTATCGATAATATTGATTAAACAATAAACTTATGTCAAACATATTAGTTGTCAACCAAAAGCTATATGTGTGATGTGTGTTACAAGTATGAAGGTGTTGTCATTGATGTCAACTAGTTACTATTGTCATTGATGTCATGAAAGTTGGTTTTTGGTTGTATATGTTGAGGATATTGAGAAAATTGTAATAAAGAAGGTTTGTAGGTTGTGCATGTATAGTTGTGATGTTGAAGAAGTGTTATGAGTACATGGAGTTATCCTTATGTTGTTATGTCTGGAGGTGTGTTAGAGTGAAGTAATGTGCTACAATGATGTCTCTGGTACTTGGGTTCCAAGTGTTGAGAAAATTTGATAAATAGAGAAAACAATGTAATCTAGGAATTCACTGTACGCTTCGGGATGTGCTTCACGTTTCTTTTAGGTTGCTTCTATGCTTCTGCAGATCTAAGGTATTGTTCATAGCTATTGGTAGTTGCTATATCCAGAATTTGGGCTTTTGGATCATTGTACAATGCGAGATATTTTCACCAGTATGTGAACTATGCATTTCAGTATGTTTGGTTGTGGTTTGAGAGAAATGTATTTGATCCACGTTTCTAGACACATTTCAGTTTAAGGACTTGTGGTTTTGAGAATAGGTTGATAAGGATGGTCTATTCTTGGTTCAAGAGGAAATGAGATTTGGTATTGTTGATAAGTTTCTAAGTTACAGTATATTTCAATGGCTGACAAGGTTATTCAAATGAACAAAATATTCATACTCTTCAGGTGAAGTTTGTTGTGAAGCTTCTAGATGAATTTTCAAGTGCTTATCACTTACTCTAGATCGTGTTCAAGTGAAGTTTATTGTCCGGAAATATTGGACCATGTTAAGGATGTGTGTGCTTAATTGTTTTATGTGTTTTACATGGGTGTTGGCCAACCTTGTGTTAAACACTACTTGTGAAGTTCATAGAAGCATGTTGAGGCATGTTGGGAATTATTTAGGTCCTCATTAAGTATGTGTTTAGGTCGCCCTCATTCTCTTCCACCACGTGAATGCCTTGGCACCAACCTAATTTGAATTTATAAATAAAAATTGTGTATGGCCGATCTTAGAAGAGTTGCAAGGTTGAAGATAGTATAAGTACAAGTTGAGATGTTGGTGAAAGATATGATAGATGCGAGATAGTGATGTTTGATGCGAGTTTGAGCAGATTAGTGCAAAATTCAAGTGTTGATCCTGAAGGCAATGAGATGAAGGTGTACTCTATCTTTCAAGCATGTTTGCAAGAGTGAGTAATTTTTGGTGGACTTCTTGTTGATCTGAGAGGCAATGAGATGAAGGTGTGCTCTATCTTTCCAGCATGTACGCAAGAGTGAGTTGCAAGGTTGAAGATAGTATAAGTACAAGTTGAGATGTTGGTGAAAGATATGATAGATGCGAGATAGTGATGTGTGATGCGAGTTTGAGTAGATTAGTGCAAAATTCAAGTGTTGATCCTGAAGGCAATGAGATGAAGGTGTACTCTATCTTTCAAGCATGTCTGCAAGAGAGTAATTTTTGGTGGACTTCCTGTTGCATTGAGATAGTTCTCTTTGTAATAATCCTCTTCTATCTTCTTTGTAATTCTATGGCAGTGAGCCCTCATTGGATAGTGTGTCATATCTTGGTAGTGAGCCTTTGTATTCGATTTTGGAATTCTTTATATTGTGAGCTAATCCTCACCGTGGTTTTTCCCTCATTGGGTTTTCCATGTAAATCTAAGGTGTTATTGTGTGCATGATTTTATTACTTCCAATTTTTGTTTCTGCATTTAATGATTAAACACATTAAACAGAGTAAGGGTTTTGTGAGTGCTTGTTGATCTAACTTCTGGTGAGAGTTTTAAAGGTTAAAATTGCTACAACTAATTCACCCCCTTCTCAGTTGTCTTGTTCAACAATTGGTATCATAGCGAGGTTCCTTGGAGAAGAGCTTAACCGCTTAAGGAAGGTCTAGGATGGCGAGCAAGATCACTATTGAGTGTCCTAGGTTCAATGGTACTGACTTATGCATTCTGGAAAACAAATATGGAAGGATATCTATCATACTATGGATATGAGATCGAGAAGTCTATTCAAAACTAGCATGTTGCTCCGACAAATGGTCCAAGTACTGATGATGAGATCAAAGTGCATGAAATCAACAATAAGGAGGGATTTATTATTGTAAATAGTCTTTCACATTTTGAATTAGTTAAAGTTATGAATCTGAAGACTGCTAAAGAGGTTTGGGATAAGTTGGAAAAGATGTATGAAGGAGATGAAAAGGTTAAACAAGCAAAGTTACAAAGAAAAGTTATAGAACTTGGAGACACAATTTGAGATCTTGTGAATGGCTGAAGATGAGAACATCAAATCCTACATGCAAAGAGCAGATGAGCTAGTAGGTGGAATGAGAGGACTTGGTGCACAAATAGATGAATCCAAGATAATGAAGAAGCTACTAAAAACTATCCTTGATATATACAGTGAAAAGGTA
>VDFB02380736.1:0-10507 GCA_007258455.2 Sequoia sempervirens
GAATTCACCATTCAATGAAAGATCTTTTATTACAATGGTTTTTCGCAACAATCTCTTACAAAGTTTTCAAAGGAAAACTTTCCTTCTCCCTCAAACTATGCTATGCTAAGCACTACTCTTTAGTCTGATCTCTAAGCTCTCCTATCTACTCTGATCAAAATGTCTATCTAATGAATTACAAATAGGGGGACTCCCCTTTTATAGATGTACAAGTCAACCGGACTGACCTCGGTCTAATCTGTTGGATGGCCAGTTGTACCTCGACCCTAAGATTCGCCCTAAAAACCGCCATAATGGAGAGTGGGGCAATAAATGAGTCATTAATGTCCATCATCCTTCTAGAAGATTCCAACTTTGAAGCGCATTCACATTGTTCTCGATCTTCTTCTTGACGTTGTTTTTCAACTTCTTCTTTGTCACTTGAGTTATACTAAGTCTCAACACTTAGCCATTTTTCGCAACTTTTCTTCCTTCAAGGTTGAAATGTAATCGTGGAGTACTTGCGTCATCTTCCTAAGTTATCACCGTTTGGTCTCAACGTTCCTCCTGCAAAACAAGCAAGGGGAAGAGTATTAGAACACTTCATAATATAAGTTCAACTTACTTACCAGGAATTTCACGCTCTAACTTCCAAGCGTTCATCGTCTTCACTAGCCAACTTCTACCTTCTTCATAATTCTTCATGCCTTAGCCAAATTTTCAACCCATCTTCCTCAAGTGCGTATCATCTTTTGAAGGTGTTAACTTCAACTGCATCTTCTTCAAGAAATTTATTCCACCAGCTGAAGCATTGACAATTTTGATTTCATTCATCTCCGGCTCAGGAAGATTATCTTCACGAAGAATTTTAGAAAATTCACCTAGGCAGTTCCTTTCAAATTCATCGTCTAGAGGATTTTACCTTGAAAACACATTTTCTTCACCTTGCCTTAGAAAATTTTCAAATTTTCTCTTAGGAAAACTCACCAATCTTGTGCCCATCAAAATCTCCATCCTGAAGGCCTTGGTGAAGCGTGGAAGACTTTGAAATCAACTTCTCATCGAAGATCTTCAATACCCAGAAGAAAATTTCCTTCAGAACGCGTTGGACCCATGGGTGTACAACGAACGGGTTCATTTAATTTTCTAAATTTTTTTGAACCTTGGAAAAATAATTCCTCATGAAATTTAATCCCGTTCTTCATCTCGGTGAGTTGTCCTGTTGCTCTGACTTGAGAATTATTTTTTTTTGTGTTCCTGCAATATTGGCACTCACTGACTTTTCCACTAGCAACTTCATTCATGCTTCAAAAAAATGAAAATTCATCACCTTCAGAGTCTAGGCGTATTTTCTTAAGGAAGAAAATACTTGTGCCTTAGAAAAATTTGAATCACCTTGCATTTTAGAAAATTTTGCCTTAGGAAAAAAATTTATTCAACTTCGTTCACCTTGCCTATGAGGAAATTTTGATTTCAACCCACTTAGAAAATTTGTCTCGAAAGCATTACCAAACACCTAACATGTTTTATTCTTCATCCCCCATAGGCCTAATATTCCCAATGCCTAGCAATATTTTGCTTCACACTCCCATCTTCACCTTAGGCGCACCTCACACTTGAGGAAGGAATATTAAATTTCCACGCCTTAGTCATTTTATTTTATTCATAACACCTTGCACTTGGCGCATTTAGCACTTAGAAGAGGATGAAAATTTTCAACGCCTTCAACCTTCTTTGACTTTCCTTCAAACTTTGGCGCATTTCTTATAGTGAGGTGGATAAGCTTCCAACGCCTTTTATTGGTGACTCTTGAGCTTCATTTTTTTGTCTTCACATGCCTCTATTTGGGCACATTCAAAGGGGGGAAGAGAAAGTCAACTTTTTATCCTCCTCTCAGCATGCTTGGGCGCATTTCACCTATGGAGGTGGATGAAGCTTGACACTTAGAATTTATTTTGCATGCCACTAGCTGGAAGTGGGCGCATTTTGCCTATGGTGAAGGATAAACTTTGTTGACTCTTTGACTTTTTACTAACTTGCTTTGAATCATGGGCGCATTTTGGCATATGTGAACGATGACTCTTGATCTTCCTTATTTTTGTCTTGACATGCCCTCTCTTGGGCACATTTAGGCATGAGAGGATGATGAAATTTGTTGACCCTTTGACTCATTTGCTCCATGGGCGCATTTTGATGGGTGAGGAGGACGAAGCTTGTGCCTTAGAATTTTTTTAAACTTTCTCCTTTAGGGTGGGCACATTTTGCCATGGGTGAACGATGAAACATGTTGACTTCTTTGACCTTCTTGTTGCATGGGCGCATTTTGGCCTAGGAGGTGGATTTTTATACTTAGAATTTTTTTCTTGGGCATCTTTGCTTCTTCATCAAGCAGGGCGCATTTTGCCTACTGAAATATTCCAAGCCAAATTTTTTCAACTTTTTCAATTGCAAGTTACAAACAATACGCACCCGTTAAGGTTAGCTCTAAACCAAAACGATGCTAAAACAACTCTAACCAGAATGTACACCAGGATCCCGATGTGGGCAAGGTGTGAGCATTGGTTAGAGGATCTGAATTGAAATGCTTATGCAAAAACTCTAACCAAGAATGTGCCCGCAAAGGACGATCATATGGTCAGAGGATCTCTACCACTAATAAGCTGAAATAACTCGACGTCAACAATGTGCTTTCCAAACCGAGATGGAATGGGAGCTACCATATGACGGAGATGCTAAGAATTACAATGCAGTTAAGGGAAATAAGCTAGAATGCGGAAAGTAACTCGACACCCAGAATGTGCTTTCTAACCCGGAATGGGAAAGGAGCTACCATAGGGCGGAGATGTAAGATATTACAAGGCAATTACAGAATGTAAAGATGAGCATTACAAATCAGATAATTAAGCAAGATTAAGAACTGCTGCCAGTACTACTGTCAGCTTACAATATGATAGAGAATTTCCCTGCCAAGAGCATAGAGTTAGAACAATTCAAAGAGCATTTAGATATAGAATTCTCCTTGCTTAATGGAAATACCAAACTGATTTCTTCTCTCAAAAACCAGATTTAAGATTCTGATCAAATCAGATCTGCACCTTTAAATGCAAAACCAGCAACCCTAAAATCCACTAAAATGCTCACAACTCACTCAATACTTGTCAGAATGACATGAGACTTGATGCAAACGAATGCTAGGATGATGACAATGAAGATTAGACAAAGAAACAGCTGACAAATTGAAGTATTTTTTTTTCTAAACACTTGCCAGGCGGAACAGAATGGTACAGCCTCTAGAAATGTTCTACCAACAAGATAAAATCAGATTCTTCATTATAAATCACCAAAATTTGCACAAATAGGCGCCTAGGGCATAGAAATGGTTCTAGCCAATACCCAGAACGAATATATTTTTATTTTTTGACTTATGAGCAAATACAACATGCAGCTATACTAAATCAGCAACTCCAGAACTTCATTAACATGCTAGAAATTGAACTACAAATGCAAAATAACTACTACAATGAAAAAATCTCACTACAAAATCCACTCAACTACAAACTAACTCTCCACTAGTTGCTATCTTTCAAGCAAGAAGTCGAGCCAAGGCTAGGAGGCATTCATTCATCGAAGCAATCCCAATACCATTTCGGCAGCATAACATTACTCAAGTCATAAGATGATAAAATGAAGAGAGGCCTTCTTTTATAGACTTAGTAGAGAATCTCTAGATGCTTCTAGAAAGTGTGCCCTTTTTCCAATTTGAATTTGACTTCATTTTCCCTCCAAGAGTGGCGTCCCTTTTTAAGAGCAAAAATAAATCTTTTAATAAAATAATATCTCCCTCAAAGTTGGCGTCCAAAACCTCTAGCTAAAATTTGGCCTTTAGAAATATTAAAATATTTCCTCCATGTGAAAATACCCTTCAATGTCCCCCTTTTAAAGACAATATTAATTCTAAGTGCTGGAACCTTGAGGTGCAATGTTCATTATAACATTATAATCATATCTTATATCCTGTAGATGCGTGAGGAAACCCAATTCAACCATCTGGTAGACCGGTACATATGAGTAGAGCCTCTTGATTGAGGTCTAGGTCAGCTAAAATGAAGTTACTAAAATAGTAATCCATTGTATTGCTCAGAATCCGAGGCCGAGGGAAACCACCAGCGCGGCTCTCGAAGCCAGAGAAAGATGCTTAGTCAAAAGTCAACAATTTGGAATCATGATTTCTGACAAAGGCTGAAACATCCTCTAAGGTTTGGAAGAAATGCGATTAGAGGGCTACCTTGGCAAACTCAGGGATGGTAAATAATCTTGAAGGTGTGAGTGCTAAAAATGGGGACATTGGATTGGCCCTTCCCAAAGGCCGCTTGTCCTCAGCAATGCCACCAACTCCATGAATATAGGTAGATCAATGCCCAAACCAGAAGTAAGATCAGGGTCCCATTCATCTTGAGGAAAACCCACCATTGCCATTCTTTACCCTAGATCTCATGGTGTAGAGACATCTAGCCAATGCTGCAGCCTCCTTAACTCCAGAATGTTACCATCCATGATACTCAAACTAAGAAATCTTAAAGGACTGAGATCAATTTCATGCAATGTCTCATGTCCAAAATGCTCTGAGTCAAAAATATCAACCATACCAATGTCTATCACAATCCTAGGCAAAAGGAAAGATAGTCTACTCAACTCAAAATCGAACTCTTCAGCATACCTCCACATGGTAGCAAACGGAACCATGACTGCAAATGTGACATCTTCAAATCTTCTTGCAAAGAGGAAGGCAATCCTTTGCAAGAGCTCAACAAATTCAAACTCATGACTCCACATGAATTCCCTATGCCTCAACTGAATTATCATGGCACAACTATGAAGTCTGAAGAAGTTTCTGAATTCCAATGAGTCTCCAAAGTGTGGGAATCAAACATGGGGTGGCTGGATTGTCGTGAACCAATATTGAAAATAAAGCCATCAAAGTTGCATCTAGGAAACCTCTCAAGAGGTGTTTGTGAAAACACACCTCAGAAACCATCTCCATCAAAAACACCACTTCTTTGATGGAGTGAGGAATGACTCGAGATGAAGTAACTCCATAAGTAGGAATTTAGCTGGTCTGCCTCCAACCATGAAGCTAGGTGTCTCAAATCTGCCTTATGCGGAGGCTAGAGTCCTTCTTAAGGAACCTCATGATCGTTGATCTCTCCAACCCATATTCAAAATTTCTCTCCAATCCATTTGTTGATGAACAAACGGAACCATCAAATAGCTGGAAAAGAAAGGAACAACATCAACAAATTTGAAAATTTGATTATATCCTCAAAGTCTTTTCATAGTAATAAATATGCTAACCCAAAGTTGAGAATCCCAAAGCATGGATACCCAAGCGAAATTGATTTTTCAACACACTGCAAAAAAATCTCTACACATTCCAAAGTGCTATTGAGAACCAAGTGCCTTCTCAAGCGTGCCCCATCTAAGTGTCGCTGAAGCAACATGAAGCCACATTAAGAGTATGGAAACATGGAGTGGCTTCAAATTCAGCTCCCAAAACTGATCAATATGATTCCAAACATCATTCCACCCAAGGGATGGATTGTCAAGAGTGCAACCACCAAAGTCTAGTTCACCTTTTTCCCATTCCTCCTGAGTAGTAGGTCTGAAATCTTCACTCGTTGCTGCTGTAATGAAGTTACCAACAGCTACCAAAACTTGTCTCATCAACACCTTGATGTCATAGATGTTGAAATTACCTTGCTTCGTCACCTCCCATGTAGAACCTTCATCCTCAAACCCACTTATGCATTCATTACTAGTCAATAAACATGGCACATCCTCATGGAGTGATATCAAGGCATCCAAGCACTGGAAACTATACTCAGTCTCATTCTCCATTTCATCCTCCATCTCATAGAGAGGATTATCATAACTTTCCTCATCACCCTCTTCAAAGAGAGGATTGTCAAAAACTTGAAAGTCATTCCTTTCATTTTGCTGCTCCAAATCAGCACATGCAACTTCTGATTTTCTTGAGATGCTTTCAAAATCAAACTCCTCTTGAAGACGATCAAGCTCTCCAATCACTTGCTTGATTTCTTCAGCTCTTTGTGCACCCTCTTGCTCCTTAAAAAGTTTGAAGTCAGCAAATTGGTCTTCAACCACTGTTAGAGCCAACTGAGTTTCTTTCAACACATCCTTTGTTGATTCGAGCTCCAGAGTGAGCTCATCAATCATACTCTCCTTTTCTTGTAAAGCACAAATGTTCTTCTTTGCAACTTTAATGGCATGATCTCGATCTTCAATCAAGTGCATGTACTCGGACTTCAAGGTCTCCAAAGAATCTCTGATAAGTTGCAAATTGGGAAGAGTAACTTCATCCTTCACTCCTCTTCGTCTCTCTTCTAACTGAACCTCCCACATAAGTCCTTCAATCAAACTATGTGTGCGATCAAATCTCGATAGGGCTCGCACTTCATCTTCAACGGACACATTGAATTGACTTTTCCCTTCATGAAAATGTGCAGATGGTGAATTACTACTAGGCTGCAACTGAAAATCAGAACTTAGTTTCTTGTCTTTACTGCCTTCATTGCTGCTCCAACATTCTTGTTCTTCACCACCAACTAGCGGAGAATGCTCAATGTCTTGGAAAGCATCATACTTCACTAAGTCTTCAGCCTGTTGCTTGCAATCAGCTTCATGCCTTGATAAGTCAGATTTGTGTTGGGTAACTTCCCCAAACCTTCCATCTTCAAGAGCCTTATGGCCATCAATCTCTTCTTCCTTTTCACTGACCTCTTGATCTAACCTTATGGTAGCCTCCAACTTGATCAATGAATCATAAGTGTCCACTGTTTGGAAAGTTTTTGTAACCACATAATCCTCTTTAGTGGCTGCAACCACTCCAAAGAGATCATTATGGAATTTTGTGGAACAATCTTCTTCTTCAAAGACAACTTCTCCTCCAAGGGCAACCTCATAGTTTGCCATGCAACCTGGTTCTTGTTCTTCATCAGGATCAAAGGGAAACTTATCCCAAACAGGTTCTTTAACATAACTTGATGCCAACACACCCGGATCCCAAATGCTAGTGGGCTGATTAAGATGATCAACTGGAAAAATCTTATCATGCTCCCCTTGTAGTGATGACTCTTTGAATAAGTCAAGTGCCAAATCACTTGAGCTGATATCATCAAAAACATTTCTCTCTAATGGCTCAGTTTGCTGATCAAACCCAAGACCAACAATGTCACCACCGAAATGAAGTGAAGAATCTTCAATGTTTGTTGTTTGAAAAACTTCATCTTCATCATCTTCTATGGAACCCTCATGAGAGAGTATGTCACTGATTTTTTCATGTGGGACTTCTTGGGAAGTTAAAACAGCAACAAGAGAAAAATCCTTCCTCATCAAATCTTCAATATGATCTTGCATGAACTCCTTAGACTCATCACCAACATCATCACTATAGTATTGGTCATAAGCTGGTTCTATGTCATCACTAACATTTTCTCCATCTTGCACTATTTCAATGAACTCATCAAACACAACAATACTACTAAAATCTTTTGTGAAGACATTTCTCTCAAGACCTCCATGGGTTGAATCCAAATTAGGATTCAAGACTGCTGCTATGTTCTGATCTTCATTACTTGCTATCATATGCAAGTCTCGGAAAGTATTGTGGGGCTCCTCCACACATTCTTCAACTGACAAAGTTTCATCAACATACTTGTTTGTGGGCTGCAAACCACAAATAGGCATTTCTGCTTCTTCCTTCCTTGATTCTTCAACCAAGGCTTGTTCTGCTTTCCTTTTTATCATTTTCCTGATGTGGTCCACCATCTCCGACTTTTCAGGCTTCAATAACGCCACACAATTCAAATGGGAATCAAATGAAACATTGTTCCTATAATCATCTGGCATGTTTTGATATTGTTCACGGAGTAAGGCAGCCTCATGTTCACATTGTCATTTATACTGTTTGGCATATTCAATGAAATCCCTTACAGCAGTACTAACTTTTCCTTCCTCAGATACCATAGTCGAATTTGACTTCTCATGATTCCTGAACAGATGACGATACATCTTTGAAACTTCTGAAAACTGATCTAAACTTAGTTCTGACCTCTGGTGTCGAAACTGGTTTCTCAATCGCTCAACTGTCAACTGAACTTGATGGGCACAGGATGGCAGGATGCATGGCTCTGATACCACTAAAATATTCCAAGCCAAATTTTTTCAACTTTTTCAATTGCAAGTTACAAACAATACGCACCCGTTAAGGTTAGCTCTAAACCAAAACGATGCTAAAACAACTCTAACCAGAATGTACACCAAGACCCCAATGTGGGCAAGGTGTGCGCATTGGTCAGAGGATCTGAATTGAAATGCTTATGCAAAAACTCTAACCAAGAATGTGCCCGCGAAGGACGATCATATGGTCAGAGGATCCCTACCACTAATAAGCTGAAATAACTCGACGTCAACAATGTGCTTTCCAAACCGAGATGGAATGGGAGCTACCATATGACGGAGATGCTAAGAATTACAATGCAGTTAAGGGAAATAAGCTAGAATGCAGAAAGTAACTCGACACCCAGAATGTGCTTTCTAACCCGAAATGGGAAAGGAGCTACCATAGGGCGGAGATGTAAGATATTACAAGGCAATTACAGAATGTAAAGATGAGCATTACAAATCAGATAATTAAGCAAGATTAAAAACTGCTGCCAGTACTACTGTCAGCTTACAATATGATAGAGAATTCGTCTGCCAAGAGCATAGAGTTAGAACAATTCAACGAGCATTTAGATATAGAATTCTCCTTGCTTAATGGAAATACCAAACTGATTTCTTCTCTCAAAAACCAGATTTAAGATTCTGATCAAATCAGATCTGCACCTTTAAATGCAAAACCAACAACCCTAAAATCCACTAAAATGCTCACAATTCACTCAATACTTGTCAGAATGACATGAGACTTGATGCAAACGAATGCTAGGATGATGACAATGAAGACTAGACAAAGAAACAGCTGAAAAATTGAAGTATTTTTTTTTCTAAACACTTGCCAGGTGGAACAGAATGGTACAGCCTCTAGAAATGTTCTACCAACAAGATAAAATCAGATTCTTCATTATAAATCACCAAAATTTGCACAAATGGGCGCCTAGGGCATAGAAATGGTTCTAGCCAATACCCAAAACAAATATATTTTTATTTTTTGACTTATGAGCAAATACAACATGCAGCTATACTAAATCAGCAACTCTAGAACTTCATTAACATGCTAGAAATTGAACTACAAATGCAAAATAACTACTACAATGCAAAAATCTCACTACAAAATCCACTCAACTACAAACTAACTCTCCACTAGTTGCTATCTTTCAAGCAAGAAGTTGAGCCAAGGCTAGGAGGCATTCATTCCTCGAAGCAATCCCAATACCATTTCGGCAGCATAACATTACTCAAGTCATAAGATGATAAAATGAAGAGAGAAGGCCTTCTTTTCTAGACTTAGTAGAGAATCTCTAGATGCTTCTAGAAAGTGCGCCCTTTTTCCAATTTGAATTTGACTTCATTTTCCCTCCAAGAGTGGCGTCCCTTTTTAAGAGCAAAAATAAATCTTTTAATAAAATAATATCTCCCTCAAAGTTGGCGTCCAAATCCTCTAGCTAAAATTTGGCCTTTAGAAATTTTAAAATATTTCCTCCATGTGAAAATACCCTTCAATGTCCCCCTTTTAAAGACAATATTAATTCATGATGCTAGAACAAGGAATTATAATGTTAAATTATAACATTATAATATAAAATATCTTATATCACCATGGAAATGCATCAGAAGCCAAATTCAACCATATCGTCTGAACAGACTGCCATATTGAAGCCTACTGATTAGGAGTCAACAAGTCAACTGCTAAAAATAGAATTTACTAAAAATAGTAAATCCATGTAATTGCTCAAAATGCAGAACCGAAACCACCAACGCAAAGCTCTCTGAAAACCCAGAAAGAATCCGCAATCCAAAATCAACAATTCCAAATGCAGACTCAGCAAAAAGACGAAAACATCCTCTAAGAAGTTTGGAAACCTTGATTCGAGCTTCTGCTAGCCGACAGCTCACCAGGGATAGGCCATCAATCACTGAAAGGTGTAGTGCTAAAAATGGGGACATTACACCTAGGCAGGAGGACGAGTTTTATACTTAGAGACTTTTCCAACATGAGACCTTGAGCTGGGCACATTTTGCCATAGGAGCAGGATGAACTTTCATACTTAGAAACTTTTCCATGCTCAGCTTGTGAGGAGGGCACATTTCACCTGTGGTGGAGGATAAGATTCTTAGAATTTTTATGCCTAGCTTGCCTTCTAGCTGAAGTGGGTGCATTCTCAAGGTGGTGAAGGAGGAATTCAACACTTAGCCATTTTTTGTTCGTCTTCGCCAGTTCCTCCATGCCTTACTATTTATAGTAAGCCCTTCAATTCTTGCACTTCAGAAGCTCAAAATGATTTGAAATTTT
>VDFB02380737.1:0-103645 GCA_007258455.2 Sequoia sempervirens
GGAAGATGTAAAATGTTGTAATATGCAATTTATGAATTATGATGATCATTTTTAAAGGAAATCATCATAAATTCATAATAGTTGACAGCTATATATTGTATCAACCTATCAGGATTCCACATGATGATGTGATTTTCTACTCAACTTGTATTCAAATTAATCAAATTTAATAGAAAACACTTTTGTACTCATTTATGGACTCATTGGACACATTTTATCATTGAATTTTGCAAAAGAAATGTGTTTCTAAGGAAATTTAAGTAATTCTTTGAGTTGTTGAGTTTTTGCTTAGTTCTTCTCGAGTTTTTGCCGAGTCATAAATTGTGGGTCTAACTATGGTCTAAATGATGAGGGCTAAGCGATTTTTTAATGTTCCACAAAGACTTGGCACTTGCTCTTGCTTTCACTCTTCCTATACTCGCACTCAATCGATGAAGACTTGGTTAATGTTCTCACTCTTGTTATCGCTCTCACTTTTTGTAAGATCCTTAACCAAGTGCACATTGATTTTTTTATTTGCAATTCTTCAAGTTTCACTACTCAAGTATTTTGTCAAACAATTGAGCTTCACGTTGTTCTTAAAACATCTCCATACAGTTTAAGGGAACTGTAATCCATTTACAAATAATTAATTTCCAATAACATATAGTACCACAACCATAAAAATACAAACATTAAAATTATTAAAATCACAAGACAATTGCCTTCCGAAAAGAAATTAATACAGTATTGCTTACACATATGGAATGGTTCAAGATTTTCAATTTAAAATAAATCAAACAAATATCTTATATCCTGACCTGGTATCATCATCCCACCATAGAACTGGCTCATAGCTTGGGGTGAAATGTATACTGAATCCCATAAGGATTTGATGACTTGAACTTCTTCCAAGCATATTTCTTGTCAATAGATATCTAATAAACACTATTCCCAAACTTTAGTCCATCGGCTTTATGTAGCTTTCTAACAATCACATTTACATCTGGCATAACACCAACAAAAGTTCCTCCTAGACGAAGCAATGTAGATACATTTAACAAAGCTCGTTGTGCACGTTCCTTTGTTGTCCAAGAGTAATGCAAGGCAAATTGGCAGCTGCATATATCGAAGGGTGCATCATGCATTAATTCTTCATCTAAACGAACCTAGTAAGCATCTGCACATTTTAGGCGTGCTAGAAATGCGAATTTATTTCTTCAGTGTAAAGGATCTGTCTCACACTTGTATCGAGTCCTATAATCTTCTATCAATCCATCAGCAATATCAACACCAACAGATGGTGGTGGCTTAGGACTAGTGATGGGAGTGAGGCAACAAAATTTAAAATGGATTAACTTCCATGCCTCCTAATATACTTTTGTTTCCCCAAGCTTTGATGCAGCACTTCTTAAAGAGATGCAATCTCTTTATTAATATTGGCAACAATCATCAGAGAGTTTAATAAGCCTTAAATAAATAATCGCTTTGTCTTATAGTCCATTTGTCATCACAAACACTTACGATTACCTCAGGTGTTTATGCAACATCTTCTACACTGGCAGTAGACAAGTCTAATGGTGGCAGCTCATATAGGTGACAACTTAAATGAACTTGCGACTGTTTTGTCTTATTCTTTTTTTGTCTTCACATCAATACCTGCGACTTTTCCAAACAATAGTCAGGTCTTCCTAAATCAACAACTTTTTAATTCTTTGTTAATTATTCAATTTGCTTTGCCTCGTGGGAATAAGGCTGAGTAATTTCATTAATATTTTATTCTTTCAAACTGTAAGACTGTATTAATCAATTTTTCCCTTACCTCTGCAAACTGAAAACACTACCACTCCGAAATTGACTCCAATCCCTAAAATTTGTATTTCCAAAAGATTTCACAAATTTCCAAAACCAAATCATTCTACGAACCATTGAAACGTAATTGTGAATCTTAAGTGAATCTGCCAAGTCGATGGAATTTGGTTTTTGTCCAACCCACCAGCTTAAGGGTTTTAGTCCTTGAGTCTCCTAAAAGTTGAGCTCTCTAAATTGTTTCCAATAATAAATTTCACCAAAAAGATCCCAATGAATTCATTTCCACCACCTTTTAATATTTTATTATTAAATACTTAGATCGGCTAAAATAACTTTATTTAATATTTTATCTATTCCTTTTAATAAAGTCACTTTAATAAATAATTAATTAATTAAATATAATTGTCCAAAATATTATCTCAAAACAAATTAATATTTAATTAATTAAATTAAACTTTGTGGTGGCTACTCGGAAATTTCCTACCTTGATACTCACTCTTACAGCATTTTTGTGGCTGCTTATGGTGTGGGTGGGGCCCATAAATCATCAAGGTTAGGGTTATTGCCACAAACAAACAAACAAACAAAAATTTAAAAATGCACTTTTTGAGTTGAATGATGTAGGGGAAGCCTAAGCATTTCTAATACATTCAAAAGACACAACTAAGTCCCTTGAGAGTCCCTGGGACATTCCAATGTCTCCTTGCAATCCCCAAAACAAGGGCATGCCCACATCCCCTCTATGAGGGAGACGTCCTAGGGACATCCCTTGACAAGTGGTGGTGGTAACAGGACAACGGGAGTATGTTTCTCCAAATTCCCTATCCCAAGGAGATTGCAATCGCAAAAACAACTGGATTTGTGGGGAGGGGGGGGGTGGAGGCATACCCAAGGAACACTACAAATTTTGAAGGAGCTAAATATTATTTTCTTGACAATTATTTTTAAAAAAGAAGATGCAACTTTCTTTAGACTCTTTGCAACTTGTATCTCTATGTAATATGATATACAAAATAGTTTGAAAGAAATGGCCAACCAGCTGAAAATTATTCCCTCAAAAATAGGGGACTTTGTTGAAGGCCATCAAATTCTAGATATGATTATAATTGCTCACAAGCTAATCGACTCAATTATCTCCAATATTCCACAAGGATGCATCCCCCATGTAAATCTTGTTTCTGGAATGGGAACATCCCCAAGACATGGAGAGCATTAGCCAAGTCTTCATCAATTGAGTGTGAGTATTAGAAAGAGTGAGTGCAAGAGCAAGTGCCAAGTCTTCGTGAAGCATTGAAAAACTATGTAACCCTCATCTTCTAGACTAAATAGATTCTTTAGCTTCATTGATAGTTTTCTAAAGAAATGAAGATTTGGTTAGGGATAGTAAGGACTTGGTGTTGCAAAAAACATACTGATAAAATTGTAAAAATGGTGTGAGCCATCAAGGTTTATGTGGTTTCAAAGGCCTTAATTTGGACATGGTGGCAGGGGCTCCACCCCTCAACCCCACTTTGTATTGTGATAGGGAACACACTAGGGGTGTTGCTCCTCAACCTAGCTAAAGGCTCTGCATTCAAACCCCTACAAGGGTGCTACCCCTTGATCCCATTGGGGGCTCTACCCTCAAACCTCCACCCACTGCCATCCCATTACCATCTTTCCTTCATCCCCCCACCATCTCCAAAGCTAGGCCCTTGGTTCCCTTGTCATCAAGATTGATCCCTATGTCCCCCCATCCCCCTATCTCAAAACTCCACAGAACATAGGTTATCTCCCAAAAGAATCAAGGGATGACAATTAAACTAAATATGAGTGAGGCCTATGGTAGCTTCAATTGGGTCTTCTTGAATAAAATTATGGTTGTCCCACTAACAAAAGGAGTCAAGGGAGAGTGCCAATTTTAGAAGAGTGACTTTGCCTCAACAAAGGTTAAGATGGTGGATGTGGGAATTGAGCATCGTCCAACCAAGATGGTTAATAGCTGCTGAAGATTGTTGTGCCCAAGATGAAAGTGTTGATGAGAAGCTACTTGAGAATGAAAACTTCTTTGGGAGGCCAAACCAAGGTGAGAACGGCAGCCATGTACTCGGAGTGCAAATCTCTAGTAGGGTCGAGGAAGTTCGACTTTAATAAAGATCAAAACAATCAAGTCCTAAGTTGTGTGTCTTCTCCAAAGTTTTCAGTTCTAATTAATTGTGATCCTACTAGCTTTTGTGGGGTGTTGGTGTACGTTTTATCGTCCACCGAACACTTCAAAATAAAATGTCCAAAGACACTCTATCCTCTCTTGAACAAAGTCACCGCGTATGCTAAGATTGCGAGAAGATCATATGGCAACTCCAAGGTTTCTTTCATCGGGTCATGACATATGGATAAGCTCAATGGGCGTTGTGATATGCTAGTAATACACAAAGGGACTTACGTTAAGAAATTTCTCACAAGTTCGGGATTTAGACAAATTTATCATTAAAGGCTTCTTCAGTTGGGACTTTCAATTTGGATCTCAAAAAAAAAGGAAAAAAATAAGGGTTTAGAGGATCTAATCTATGCCTACGAATTCAAGAGACAATAGAGATCAAGTGAAACGAGTAACCACACTTTGTTTCGCCTCCCCGGGACAACTACGCAAAGTGGGTGCAATCTTCAAAGGATGTGATTATAATTTTCATGCCTTGAATAAGACTGAAGTTAAGCATCCATAATCACAAGCTCAGGCTAACTTTACGCATCAAATGAAAATCATCCATCCGAAGAAAGTATGAGCAATATTTCACCATAAATCTATACTATCAAATCTTGCATTCACTTAAACATTTAAAGCAAATTCTATCTTAATTCTAATCTAATTCTAATCTATTTCTAATCTATGGTTGAAGACGCTATGCAACCTTGCACACCACTTGACAACAAAAATGATTCAAAGCAAATCATGCATAAGAGCTTTTATTATTGGAAGTAGCAAAACGCAACAATTTCATATACTATCTCCACACAAATGAAAATGAGAGATCACAAGTTTATATAGAGTTTTCAATAGCAAATGAAAGGCCAAGATTAAAACAACATCAACAGCTAAGATTAATACAAATCAACCCTAATTAGGGTTTCCCAAAATAACATGAGTAAACAAAGAGTAAACAAGCAGTGAGGTGGCAGTTGGAACTATCTTCAAGGGAGTTTGTTCCTATACTCCTAAGCAACAATGTGCTCGACGAATCTGGACACGATCGTGATGACTTCCTCCATTGTGACTGGCGGCAGCATGCTTATTCTAAATTCAAGCCCGTCCAAATCTTCAACACATCTAATGAAGGTGTTCTCCCAATCCATTTCCTATTTCACGAAATCATCCTGGATAGACAAGAGGTTCGTCACTTTTGTGAAGTCTTGCCTCAGAATTGGTCCTGTAGTAGAAAAGAAAACTTCCCGAACCTTATGCTTTAACCTTTCCAGCTGCATGTCATTCTCTCGGACAATCTCTTTGTCAAACATGTCCGCAGCTATGAGGTAAATCTTCCTTTGAATTTCTCTGACCTGCTCCTCAACTCTGAGCCCGTCAGCCTTTGCCTTCTCCAAAACCTTCCTCTACATTGTTAATGCGCAAAATCAATGATGAAAGTCATAAGCAACACCCGTTGCAATTACCTTTCCCTCAACCAATTCCTATTTTGGGACGCCTTTCAGTACCTTGAGGCATGGGATGAGCCTCTCTTGAATATCTGGAAGGTTGTCCCAAACTTCCGCCATGATAGCCAATCTGGAAAGGAAAGAGGAAGTTTGTATGTAGGCAAGTGTCAATCTCTCCATGAATGAAGCCGCTTCTATGCTCTTACTTGTCATCCATTCCTTGGCCTCCTTGGCCGTGACCATACCTTCTTTCACATCCTTGGCTATCTCCTATGAGGAATTGAGAAGAGGAGCTACTGCATCACCCTGATTGAGTGGTTGGGTCAAATGCCAAATATACTCCTTCAGACGCTTGACCTCCCTTTTGTACTCTTTCTTTTTTGCCACTTCCTTTTCCAGTCTCACCTTGATAGTTGAGACTGAGTTGTCCAATTCTTCTACCTCCTAGCCCTTTGTTGTCGGGCCCAGGTCTATTGTGGTAATGGCGTATTCCTGGGGAGTGATTTCATCTTGTGCTTTGTCGACTGTTGGTACTGCAATCTGTATGGAACGGCCACCAGCTTCGTCCCTCTGAATCGTGGAAAATTTCTTGGCAGGTTTCTTCACAGCAACTTGTTCCAACCTCGCCAAGAAATTTGTAGTATCATCTTCTTCCTGGATCTCAACTGGCGCTTGAATCTTCATCCTCTCCTTCAACCAGTCAGGAATGGTAGGCTATTCAATACTATCTTCCTATTGAACATTTTCTACACTTGGTACATCCAAAACTCCTCTGAGAGAGGAAATCATCCCATCTTGGAATTCATCATTTTGGACATCCATTTCATCTTTCGAACCCAGTATTTCTGTGCCCATAGGCGATGGGGGCTCATTGTCATCCAACTGGATTGGCTCATTATTATTCTCCTAAATTGGAGTAGGTCTCATCATCTCAGCTAAGGATTCGTCCGCAGTGGCCACTAGTTCATCAATGTTTCTAGATGTCGTGGAACGAGATGGCTCCACTCTCTGTCTCTTTTGGGCAGACTCTATGTTTGCAATCACTTCTTTCCTCTTCTCAATAATCTCAACCAAATCATCATCATGGGATGCGTCGGCATTGGAGGAGTATGACTCTGAAGTCGTAAGTGAGTGTCATTCTTTTCTGCCTCAACTCCTGGACCTGCTGGTCGACCCACCACTGAGAGTACTTAATCACTGGCCTCATCAACGTAGCCAAATCTGAATTCTTGGGCTCTGACCACTTCACCGTAGGAAGAGGCCAGTTTTCATCAAAACATGGTTGGACATATTCCCCATCGTCCTGTAACTGATCAAGCACTCGGAAAAATTTTGTTGCTCTCATCAAATCCACCGGTAGTCTAGACCATAACTTTTTCCTGACTTCATAATCGTCAACAGCATTTGCCCATAAATCCTCCAGATCTACTTTGTGTTTGTACCTTTTTCCATCCACGGTCCGGATGTGATGATGAGGGTCAAAATTGGCCCTGGACCGATAAGTTGTGAATGGATGCCATTGAATTTTTAGCCTGGTGCTTTCGGCTACTTGTGCTGACGGACAAGACTCCAACATATTCCCAATAAAGAATGGGAAAGTAATAACCGCCTTCTATTTTGGCCTCTGGATGCTCTGATAGGTCTCCAGTTGTCTCAGGACTTCTAGCAAAATCATCCGATTTGTAGGATAGATAGGAAGCCTGTAAGGATTTCCAGTGAATCCCTAGACTCTTACATACGTAAACCTTGGAAACTAGATAAACCAAGATCCATATCTACTAATCAAGCTCTTGGCTTCATGACTCAGCCTCTGGTGCGTTCCTCCTTGAAGTATTTTGGTTATGTACATGAGGAAGGCATCGTGCGCCCGCCTGAAGTGAGACTTCTCCCTGAGTTGAAGTTGCGGGTAGCAATCATAGGACTTGAGCTCGTTCTCACCATTTCCTACTTTGCCTTTGCATATAAGTCCTGAGTATCTATACGTTCTGGACAACAAATAGACGACATATGAGCTCATGTGGAAAGACTTTGTCTTCTCCAAATCGACTAACTAATCGTGGAGATTGTCACTAATCATCCTAGCCTAGTTGAACATCTTTATGCCAGAGGCGATTTCATCGATAAAATAATACATCCACGTCTCAAAATATGCACCTTGTGGATTGCCAACTATCCTATTCAACATCAGAATGATATCCCCATAGTCCTTAAAATCTGTCCAACACAGCCTCTTAGGCATTTTCTTGGTAGATGGTCTAGGTTTCTCCAGCCATGATTTATTAATATTTGTGGCACACAATTCAAATTGGCCATCATACAACCTTTTGGCATCCTCCTTGGTCTTATAGATAGTCTGGTGGTGTGTCGAGATGCCAAATGCCTCCTGGATTGCCACTTTGCCAAGGTGAGCCAGAATCCTTCCGTCAGGTGAAACAATTTGTCTCTCCTGCACATCATAATGAATGGCACATTCTACCATCAACTCGGCACATTCTATTGCAAGCGGGAATCCAGCTGCGTGGAAGATTCTATTCCTCACCATCCATCTAGCAATTGGTGTCAGCAATCCAGCATGTCCATATACTCTCTTTTTGAACTCCGTGAAGTCTACATGCCCGAGGTCAATGTCTGCGATATTTTTCCATTTAGAAATAATCTTCAACTCTCACTGCAACCCTTTACTAACGAACTTCATTGGCACCTTTTTTGATGATTCTCTCGGTGTGGTCATTAACCTGCAGTAAAAAAAAAAAAACATTAACATTAATACGGGGAATATAATTTATTCCCATGCCTTGATTCGAAGATTTTACTTTCAGCTTATAAAAAGAATGACTTTTTGCAAAAACACAACCTGAAAGTAGGCGAATTTGATTGAAATTTTGCCAGAATGACAAAAGAAGAATAAAATCTTGGCCAACCCAATTTCAAACCTCTGGAATATCCTTTGGCTGCAAATAAATTTCAGCTTGAAAGAATTGAATCAAAAATCCAATGGAGAAGTGTGCCAACTTGTTGAGAAGTTCGATTTTCAGCCAAGAATTATTTTATTTCTCCAAAAATTACTTCCTTAGCATAAAAAAAAATTACTTCTCCTACTGAGAAAATTGACCTTACCTTCAAAAGAATTGACCTTGCCTTACTTTTCTTGCAACTTCGAGAGATTAACTTCTCTTTGGCTGAGCTTGTGAAAAATGAATTGTTGAAACTCATTATAATGCTGAAGAATTCGATTTGTTTTACCAACTATATCTTTTTCTCTCAATTTCGATTTGTTTTCTTCTCTTCAATCAGGCAAGTTTCTATTCTTTTCAAAAAAAAACTCCATGGCAAGTTTATCCATACGCCACCTTTAGAAAATCCTTTTGATTTTCCAAAATTCGATTTTTGCTAGATGTTTATCTTTTATTCTCAATATTTTGGAAAAATATTAAATGTCCAATTAAATTAAATTTGATTTTTATTTTTTTTCAAGTTTTACTTCATGGTGAAATTTCTGTTTACTTTCTCTTTTCCGAGTGCAATGAATTTTCTTCCATGAATTTTTTTTCTTCCAAGACATCTCTAGTGAATTTCATTTTTGTCTGAGGCATTTTATATTTCTAAGTGCCGGAAATAAATTATAAAATGTCAAATTTATTTCCAACCCATTCAATTTTGACCCATGGCCACTTTAATTTTCCCTTGGCTAAATACTTATTCTTAAAGTTATTTCAATTTGTCCTCTAGCCAAGGCGAACTTTATATTTGTTTCACCGTCTCTTATTTCGCCAACAAATATTACACCAAATTTATTCTCCTTATGCCATGGCGAACTTTATATTGTGCTAGGCATTTTTTTTTCATGCCAAAATTGAATTTTTCCTCTTGCTTGGACGATTTTCTTAGGCAAAGTCGAACTTTCTTGCCTTTATTCCAAGGTCTTGCCATTTTACCCATGGTGGAGGCATCAGATACTTAGTCAATTTTGTGAATATTTTCCTCCCAGGGTAACATCACATAGGCAAGATGTTTATACTTAGCCAAATTTTCGATTTTCTTCCTTCTCAGGCCTCCATACTTAGCCAAATTTGATGAAATTTCCTCCCAAGGGGTCCATACTTAGGCGAATTTCCAATTTTCTCCCTTGTTCTAGGTTGGGCGGACTTTGAACATGTATTGCCATGTGAGGGGTGGACTTGCAAGACACTCTGCCATTCCCTCTTCATAGCTTGGGTGGAATTCACATTAGCTTTGCCATAGCAGGGGCGGACTTCATCAGCTTCTCGCCATCTTCTCATCCAAGGCATGGCGGACTTTCCATTGGTCTTGCCATTGTCTTCCAAATGCTGGGGCGGACTTCCAAGTCTTTGTGCCAAGAGGTCGGGTGGACTTTGAGAAAGTCTTGCCATTTCTCCTTCCATGGCAGGGGCGGACTTGCCAAGATGTTTGCCACTTCATGGGGGACTTGCTAGATTTCTTTTCCTTTCTCATTGCCATTTTCTTCTTTAGACTTAGGCGAATTTCTCTAGACTTAGGCAAATTTACTCCATGGATTTCATGCTTTTGGGTTGATTTTTCATTGATTTTCTCATTCTGGAAGTCCGATTTTCATGATTTTTCTAGATTTTTCACTTGCTTTTCCATGCTTTTCTTGATTTTTGCTTTGTTTTTGTTTTTATCTTGATTTTTCAATGATTTTTTTTTTTTTTGGCTGATTTTTGGTTCTAAAGATGGAAACGTTGACTTGTTTGACCAGGGTTGACTTTCTAAAAAATAGAAAAAGCAAAATCCCTAAAAAATAGGGATCCTAGTTTGGTCCAAAAATGCCAAAAATCAAAAATCAAAAAAGTAGGAAGTGTCAGAACTGGCCCAAAGCACGGGCGATCCTCGTCTTTCGGACCTTTTGAGCACTTTCATGAGGTTTAGGCACTGATTCGCGCTTGGATTCTCCAGTTGGCTCGGGTGACTCTCAAAAGACTGACTTGAAACTCTCAAAATGATGATCTCATGAAACCATTGTGTAAAGGCGAAACCCTAAAAACTAGCAAACTACTGGGGGTCCCCATTTGCAATGGGGCGATGTGTGAAAAGGTCACAACAGGGGGCAACAAGAGGGTTTGGACAAGGGGACCCCTTGTCACCATACTTGTTTATTTTAGTGGCTGAAGCTCTAGGGAGACAACCATCTCACCTTCAAGCTGAGAGGAAAATAAAAGGACTAGCTATAACTCAAGTAGGATAGAGGATCTCTCACATGCGATTTGTTTATGACACTTATTCAGTAGATAAGGCAAGTATAAGAGAAGCAAAAGAGCTAAAAGAAGCTCTAGATCTACATGAAGAGTTATTGGACCAGAAAATAAACAAGCTCAAATGAAAAGATCTTCTTTTTCAGTACAAGCAGACTTCTCCTGAATGCAATCTGCTAGGAGTTGGACATTGGACCACGCTCCTTGCCAAACACACACTTCTGAATTCCTTATTTTGAAGAAAGAAATTGCTTGGAACTTTGAAAACATTTTGTAGATAGGGTAATAAAGAAACTCAATGGTTGGAAGAGAAAATAACTATCTCTGGGTGGAAGAAACCAATTGATCAAATTCACTTTGCAGCCAATGCCTATCTGACTCATGTCATTGCTTCCAATGCCAAGAAATTTTGAGAAAATATATGAATAATTCAAAAAATTGCCTTTGGAATGGTTACCTGAACAGCAGTAAGCTGCCTTTGGTAGCTGGGATAAGATTGGATGGCCCAAGGAAGGGGGGTTGGGAGGGCAGTGTTTGGTCTCTGATTAATAAAAATGTGATTTTGGCTCTGGGGACAAGCTAGGTTGGAGGGTCTATGCAGAACATGAGTCTCTGGACTCTGGAGTAATATTTTACAAAATAAGTACCTTGCTCCCTCGTCCCTCAAATAATTTTCACTACAAGAAGTCATGTTCAAGGATCTCATATATGGAATCTGACAATCAAATTCCTGAAACTGATTTATCTGTTATTAAGGTGGGATGTGGGAAAGGGAATAAGATTAAATTTCGGAAGGATGCCTGGATCCATTCCAAGTCACTTTATCAGAATGAAGATGTGAAAGATCTTCACGAGCAGTTGAATGCTCCTCTGGACTCAAAGATTTCTTATTATATTAACAGGGGTAAAGCTGGCTAGAAATTTGATTAAGTGTTCTTGAGGACTTCAAACTGAAGTTAAAACACCTTCAAATTGTATTCATTCATTTCATATCTCTCGAAAAGAAGATTGCCTGATTTGGATAGGGATTCTTCCGTCTTGAAGAGAGGCTGCAATAATTAGTTGCTGAGTGTAGAAGAATGTAAGGACATGTGTACAGAACTTAGATGGGTCAATTTCTGCCATGTGAGATGAAAAGGAATTAAATAAGCAATTGTTTGGTGAATATGGGGTACAATTAAAAAAATAAAAAATAAAAATGAAATTTGAATCCTTTTAGCCCCCTCCCCTCCGCTAATTCCCCTTGAATTAATGATTAATTCAAACATAAAAATAAGGGCATGGAGAATTACAGTAGGGATTGTTTAGTTGCATTATGAGACAGTGTAGTGGGACAGCTGTCCCTCCAGCATGTGGGGGATTTTTATCTTCCTCCATGACCCCAAGAGCTTCCCCTTCCAGCAGCAAGGTTTTGGGAGAGTGATTGAAAGTGAAGGTTACTCACCAAGTATGGTGAATTCCATGTTTATTCTTCCCTTCCTGATCCTAACTTTTTGTCTTTCAAAGTTGAATAAAACAGGTGTCTAGGAATGCAATCTATGTTGGATATTTGTAAATGGAAAGTTTTGAAATGCCTGGAAATGGTGCAGAGATGGGTGTGGTTTCCTTTTTGCTCAATCAAATGAAAATTGGTCCCTCTGAATGGTTTCTTTTTAAAAGTTTTTGAATAATGGATGGATAGGGGCAACACCCCAACTCTTGTCCTTTTTGCTTCTTGCTAGTTTTGGCAAAGCCAAAATGTGGTTCGTTCAATCCCAAATTTTATAAGGAAAAACTGCAAGCCATACATGGCTCTCCCCTTTTTATGGAGGGAGAGAACCAGGTGCCACAACTATGGGCTAAGAAAGTCGTTGGTTCTCTGAACAATCAGAAAAAGAAAAAACAAATCTGTAGAATCTCTTGTATGTGGGTTTCCTTATTCTAATCCTTTTTAACAAGTTGTCTCTTTCAAGATAAGTGGAAAGAAAGTGAAGGAAGAGCCAGTGCAGAGATCCCAGAATTGCTTATGAAGGAGCAGCAAGTTGGGTAAAGGAAAATTTTCCTTAGATTAAATTAGTCGCAAGGAAATGGCAAAAATGGTGAATTACTAATCACTAAATGGGCATAATATTTTAAAAAATTTCATGCTGGTTGAGGACCAGAAGCTTCAAATGATGATGGATGAAGGCTATGTTATTGATGAGTGTGCTAGGGTGACCGCAGGTCAA
Source organism: Sequoia sempervirens (assembly GCA_007258455.2). Taxonomy (NCBI): domain Eukaryota; kingdom Viridiplantae; phylum Streptophyta; class Pinopsida; order Cupressales; family Cupressaceae; genus Sequoia; species Sequoia sempervirens. Next base: position 12,857 of record VDFB02380737.1, read on the forward strand.
GCCATCTAATACTGGAAAAGGGCTCTTGTGGAGGGCTTTAAAGAGGAAAAATCACTGAAATAGGCAACTATGAACCTGTTCAGGGCACAGTTAGACAGATAACTAGTCAAATATTGATTCAACGCTGCAGGCCATGACATATCCAGGTCAATAAACTACCCATCTGAATATGACAAAAATGAAGCATACAATAGGGGTGCAGACTGTGTTGTTTGGTCCTAGCAACACCATGACTATCCAAGAAGACTTGTAAACCTTGGTGTTTAGCCCAACAAATATGATGGAGAAGAACTAGGTGATGCAGCAAACCCAGGCCACGAAACCAATGTTACAGAGCAGAAAGATTGATGCCATTTGTAACTTGTAAGTATGTAGGACTAGATCCAACGGCCTTCAAGATGAAGCAAGGAGATATCTTCATATAGCAAATGGATTGGATCCACTTGCTCTATTCATTGGTGATGTATCATGTAGTGTGATCCGAAACATTGATGACAAAAAAACACACACAGCTTAAACTAGAAGCACTCGGATTCATAAAGAATATCTCTCCTTGGAGAAGACTTTGAAGGCCATTCAGCTGGATGAGCAGCCCCCTGCTATTCAGGTTTTGAATAACGAATAGAAAGGCTGGCCAGTAAAATTAATGCTGTAGCAGTTATGCTAATTTTGTATTTATTTAAGTGGTTCTTGGGACTTGGTGCTACTTTCATCTTGGATGCGCAGGAAGTAGCTGCTTTTTATTATATAATATATTAGTAGGCTCATGGCCTTTTTGTACCTTACAAAAAAATTAAATTGGTTGGGTACAAAGGAAAAGAGCCAGTGCAGTATGCTAGTATATACAGTAAGATCAATTACCTACAGCTATTTGAAGCAGATTTAGTACTCAATGTTCATATGCACATGTTACTATTCATAAATTCAAATTTTATATACCCAAAAGAAACATCCACCCGCACATATGTAGAACTTCCCTTTTCCCTACGAAACTAGCAAAAATTCTTTCAGAGACATTCTAAGATTAACTCTTTGCTCTGAACCCAAAATACGCTATAGCATATTATATTATTAATATAGTGTAATCTTAGTCTAGCCCATACAGATCCTTTTTCCCTGAAACTAACCCAATTATTGCAAAGACATTCTACGGCCGACTTTTTACCCTGAAACCAATATACTATATTAATAAAAACTAATCTTAGACTAGCACTAACAGCCCTTTTTACTCCAAAACGAGTTTAATTATTGCAGAGGTATTCTAAGATTGATTCTTCACCCAAACACAATATAATGATTTTATAAAATATAACCTTAGACTGGCCCTAACAGATTCTTTTCCTCTGAAACTAGCCTTTTTTTAACAGAGACATTCAAAAGTTGATATTTTAATCTGAATCCAATATAACATAATAACATGTTAATAAAATGTAATCTTACACTAGCCCTGACAGCCCTTTAACCTTTGAAACTAGCCCGATCACAGCAAAGACATTCTAGGTTTGTTTTCTCTACGCACAATCCAACAATAATTTATAAATATAACGTAAAATATCAATCTTCAACTGGCCATAGCGGTCCCTTTTTCTCTGAAACTAGCCCAATTGTTGCAAAAACATTCCTCGGTTGATCGTTTATATCCTGACCCTTATATAACTTGTTAATCTAACATAATCTTACAGTGAATATTGAACAAATTGTTTGATAAGACTGATGTGATAGAAAAAACTTCATCAATAATCTCATTTCAAAAGCAACAACATTAAGATAATAATTTGGTAGGTTCCAGAGAAAAAGAGACAGTTTAGTGAACTTACACTTGCGATGAGACTAATTCCATGCAGTGTTCAATGATGGGTTTTGGCATTCAGAATATGATGTACTCTTAGTTTAGATCGGGGTATGAATGAAAAAATTACAGAGGTCTGAAAACAAATTGAATAAGTGGGTAAATAGAACATACCGGTCGACTCTTGTATCTTCGTCAAGGTGGAGATCACCTTCCACATTCCAGAGTCTCAGATAGATAATAACCCCCATACCCATCATACAGAGCAATAAAAAAAATCCTGTAGTGCTCAGTTTGGCCATAATGGATGCAACTATTCTAGTAAATGGTTTCAGAAGAACATAACTTGTGGGAAGTAAAACAGTATTGAGATCTAGAGTTCGGCTTCAAAAAATGAACAAAATTTGCAGATAAAATGAATTGTTAATTGCTTGACGGACAGCCAAACTTATACATATTGATCTATTGATGGATTTTAATGGCCTACCTAATCGTCTTCTTTGTAGAGTTCCGACAGAGTTCGCTCTTAAGCTCTCTTTGTAGTCTTCGAGTATGTTAACAATTTGTATTTCGTTTTGTACTTGTTTTTAATTATTTGTTTGTATTTTTTTTTATTATTATTTTTAAGTGTTATTAGTACTTGTTCAGGGAATATTTGTTTTTAATGATATTAAGTTCCACAATTCATATTGTCGTGCTGTTTATTTTCCAAATTCTAGAAATTTTTTCATCAACGTATCTGATCACACTCAGTTATCTATCATCAAGATGGTAAAGAGCAAGTAGAGAAAAAATGTAGCAAGAAGAAAAAAAAAATTATCGGCTTCAAATAAAATTCAATTTTCTAAAATGAACATGTAAAATATTTAACTTTATAAATTTTAAAAATTATTTCTCGTGATTAACTATGTGTATTATGGGCAGAAAAAAATATGTGAACTTATTTTTTTTTTAGGAATAGATTTTACCTTTGCTTCCATATGCATTATCTTATATAAATTAAGCTACAAATAGGTAATTTATAGGTATTATAAATATAATGTGTTATTATACTTTATCCAACATTAATAAATATATGTAAATTGTATTTAATATGTAGTTTCTTAGAATATAGATATTGGTTATTATAAGTGTTGTATTTTCTATTGTTTTTATTTACTAAAAATAAGTAATATTTACAATAATTGGTTTATTAATTTAATTTATCAAATTTAGTATCTAAAATTAATATTTTTTATATTAAAATAAATTATTTTTAATAAAGTCAAATTTCAAAGGATGGTGCACTCTGTTCCAAAAAGTTTCGCAACCTCTATGACCTTCGACAAGGATCTTCGCGAGCATTCCACTATGATGAACCATGGTAGGGTGGGTTTTGGGGACACAACATCGACATTTTCATGCCCAAATGTGGATTCACAGGCGGCTCAATCTGAGCATGGGCATTTGCAGGAGGGGAAAGGAAGTCCTCTTTGATTTCCTGCGATGAATAAAGGCCATTGCCTCTCTTTTAAGGAGGCTCTATATGGTGATAAATCGAGCTTTTCTCCTCCTAATTGACAGCCTCGACATCAAAACCCTAGTTGGCACCCTCAAAGCGGTCGGGATGTGAACGGCGAGGCAGGGCCCCTACTTTCTCTTTGCCCCTCATCCACATCCCCTATGGTGTGATTGGATGAGTTTGCCACATAGCAGGACAAGTTTCTACAAGATTATGCCCTAATCTATAGATTCACAAAATTATGACCAAAATTATGCAATCTACACACGTGGGTTTCTAAGAAATGGAAAATATTCATGAAGGGTGAAATTTGGATTTACCCTTGTGCTAAGGGCTTTTTTATTTTGGAATTTGACTCTAAGGAAGATAAGGAGTTGGTGCTAGAGAATGGTCCTTGGAGTTTTCAAGGTGTCTTTTTGTGTATGAAACCATGGTTCCCAGCCTTTGATCCGCGAATGGAAGTTTTCTCCTCAGCTTATTTCTGGGTACGGTTACCATTTCTTCCAAAAACAATTTTGGGAGCTTGACTGCCTGCGAGCCATTGGGAATGGTTTAGGGAAATATCATTGTTCTTCCAAGGAAATAATCGATTATCAGAATTCCACCTATGCACGAATATGTGTTGAAATGGATTTATCTAACGGCCTACTTGTTGAGATTATGTTGAAGGTTGGTAATAGAAGTTGGGTGCAACCTGTTGACTATGAGAAAGTCACCTTCAGATGTAAGCAATTTTTTTCTACAAACCATCATACATCCTTGTGTCAAAAACAACCAACCATTGGGAATTTGGCCTCCTCTGGGAAACCTTCCTAGTGGGATGGGGCTATTCCTCAGCATTATGTCATTACTCTCAACCCCCCTCAAGGCTCAACTCAACTCCATGCTCCTTCTGAGGACACTAAGGTTTGCTCATCAACTCCGACTAATGGGTCTACGGTAGATTGCTCGATGGCTACAGGTTGCGAAGTTGGTACTGATGTTGAGGACACTAAGGTTTGCTCATCAACTCCGACTAATGGGTCTACGGTGGATTGCCTGATGGCTACAGGTTGCAGAGTTGGTACTAATGTTGAGGGTCATCAACCAAAGGATGTTGCCCCAGCTTGCTCCCTTGCGTCGATGGAGCATTTTGTGGTTATAAGCTCTATAGATGGCCCAAAAGTGGGCCACTGTCATTCAAATGATGATGGTTGGACAGAGGTAAAGAGGAGAAAACAGAATCCTCAACATCATACAATTTCAAGGTCCTCTAAGAAAGGGGGAAATGTGGAATCTTAAGTCTTGATGTTGTTGGTGGCATCAGTAAATTTTGTCTTATCTAGAATAGATTTGGCTTCTAATAGTGGCATAGGAACAATAAGTAGAGATTTGAATGGTCCAGCTTGACCATTGTTGATGTAACTTTGAATTTTATTAATTTAATCTTCGCAGCTCTATTGCATTCTACCGATCAAAAAAAAATTAATAAACATTCTTAATTAAATGTCTAATAATATATTTATCTAATATTATTTTATAAATCTAAAATGTACAACTATAAAATTAATATAATATTCGCTCTCTAGAATAGATTATGTTTGCAAGTTTATTGATCTCAAACTATTACCAACCTACACATTTTTTACCTGTCTCACAACAAATACTTTTATTACAATACTATGAAGACAAGTACTCACCACTACGTGACACTTGTTTTATTTGTTTTAATAGTTGTATTTTATTTTTTTAAGTCTTAAATGTTGGTGGATGAATTTATAATTTTTCAATGAAAAAAAATTATGTTTAATGAAAATTACAAGTGGCATGTTAGGACATACCACTTGTTCAATTCAAGTAGTTATCATTTGAGAGCAATCAATTTGTATTTACTCTCAACTTTTATCAAAATGGGAGCTTTCAAACAAGGTATGAACACCCATCAAAGCATAAAGGATAGCGGAATTTTAGGCATAGTTACCACTATACTAGTCAACATGAATGCAAAATGTACAAGTATGCAAAAGAAAAAAAAACTATATCCAATCAAATTGTATCTAGAAAAAAATCTAAACTATTTTCTAATAATATTTGTACATGCTAAAATAAGTCGGTATGTTGAAGCACTCACTCAATGCAATTTCACATTTTGTGGCAAGCTGATAACTTTGACAATATGACAACTTTGGTACAAGGTATGGACATCCATCAAAGCATAGAGAATAATGTAATATTGTCTAATGTTGTAGCTGGTATTGGTAGGCATAAATGCATAATGTAGAAGCATGAATAAGGTACAAAAGAGTATTGATTGTCAATTTATTTAAAAATTGTATAGAACAACATTTTTAGACCTCCCTTTCATAATTCCCAACAAGAAATACATTTTCTTTAAGTTTGATCATTGTACCAGCTAATATTGTGAATTTGTGTCATGTTGTGGAGTCATTTATTCAGAGGCACAATGCAAAATAATATTGTCATTTCTATGTTGTTTGTTTTTCCATCTTGCTTCACTATATTGTAAATATTTAATCAAGGGAAAGAAATGAGTGGATGTGGATATGCAATAGAGATGGTGGTTGATTGTAGACTTCTAGGGGTGAGACAACCACCTTCCTTAACCCACGTGCAATTTGAGGGTTGTGGAGAGAAGAAAAACCACCCCTTTTCTCCTTTATATTTTCCCCCTTAAAACATTTCTCTCCTAGTTGAATTTAATTCTTATTAATTTCAGCTAACATTTTTTTTAAAAGATAACTTGGATTGGGTTTCTCTTTCCATGCCAAGTTTAAGATAAATCTCAACATATACTTGTCTAGTTCTCTTTTACTACAAAGTATGGTTCTTACAAAATTTGAGTCTCTTCTCCTTTAGCTATGAGGAATGAAGGATGATATTGCTTTCTTGTAATTATTTTGGAGTGTTAGTTAATTATGTTAATATTTTATAATCTTGATTTCCCACTTACACAAATAGTGATGGTTTACTATACATTAATTTATATTGGTTGTTAATGGGCTTGGTCCTCTTGAGTTTAATTGAGAGGTTATAAGATTTACACATTAAAATTAAAAGTTTTATTTACCTTTTGCATTACTACGCATCTAGTCATAAAAGGACCTACATGATTAGTTTTCATAAACTTTTAGAATAAGTTGATAATTTATGTGCATCCATGTTACAAAGTTTAAAAGAAATTTTAATGATTTTGCAAATAAAATTAGTGTCTAATCCTTCTTTTGGTCATATGAAATATCAATTTCTTATTAGTGAATGCATTTTTTTACATAGGTATCCTCTCTTTATGGCCCATGATTTCTCTACTTGCATGTCTTTGGTTAATAATTAAGAATGTAAAATACATTTGATCATTATAGATTTAGAGAATTTAAAAGATATAAGCTTTGTTTCTATGTATTTGAGTTTGTGTTTTCTCTAGATTACCAATACGTTTATCTTTTAGACCCATCTTTGAGGTATAGTATCATATATATTTTATGTTTGAGGTATAGTATCATATATATTTTATGTTTGAGGTATAGTATAATATATATTTTATGTTAGAGTAATCATGTATATATCTTTAATTAATTATTAGGTTAATTTATTCTCATGCACTTAAGCTAAACTTAGGAGTGTTTTTCTTTTGTTAACTAGACTGAGATTTTAGTAGATCATTATGTCTCATCTCATAGGAGTTGACACTTGTTAGGATCTAATCCCTTTATCATTTAGGGTTGCTCCTATAAAGCACTCACCCTCATTGTATTGTCTCATGACCTCCATGAAGACTCTTGAGGTTCATTTTGTAAGATTTTCTTGTTTATGATATAGTAGATTATTGTTTGCATCTTTCTTGTGTGGAAGGTGTTTTTGTTCATTGTTTGATCTTGTGTCACATGCTTATTCACAATTCTATCATGGTATCAAAGCATGGATTTAGTAAATCTTTCTCAATTTTTGAGGGTTTTCTTCAATAGGATTACAATGCTTTAAATATGGAGTCTTTATTTTTATAAATTTTGGATTTGGGTAATTTTTTGGTGCATTTTGGTGCAAAAAGGACTTCACCATTGCATTCAAGAAGTCGAATCAACGAATTTTGACTATAAAATTTCCCAATTTTTGCATCAGGAGTTTTCAAGGCAATTTTTTTGCTAGCAAGTTGTACGATGTCCTAGATGTCATACCATACAATGGATTTAAAAACAAACAAAAAAAAGCAAAATGCCACTCATGGAGCAATGCCCTCAGCAGTACGGTGGTCACTAACTGCTAGTGGAAACAACTTAGTCGTTGACCACTAACAACTCAGCACCACCAACATAGGCAATGATCTACTATCCACCACTTATCCAGTGGTGGTGGGCGCCCCCAAATTTTTTTATATATTTAAAAAAAAATGGTTGCCCAAGGTCACATGGGCAACCAATGCCCAACCACTAAGGGCTAAAATAATTTTCCTTTTGTGGCAATTAAGTAGAATTGGGAAAATCGCAATAACTTTCCACTTGAGTATCAAAATTAGGCAAATGAAATATCATCAAAAAATTTCTTTCAAGCACTATCCAATGGTACTAGTCTTTTTTATTTTACTACTAGTACATTTTATTGTTTGGAAAATTTAGATGTGTTGTGAACTTTCACTCTCGAGCTCACAACTTTTGACAAGTTTCTTTTTTTCACAATTCCAGCAATGTCGGGACGGTCTTTCAAAGCTCTTCACAACTATCCATGTAATTTTTCCAAATTTTTCTCTAGGTGCATTTTATTCATTTTTTTGTGTTTTCACATTCTAGTGAATTACTTGGACATTTTGGCTCCTAAAAAATTCCTATTTGCATGGGATGACTTGTTTTAGGTTGCTTTATATGTATTTCCAGTATTTTGTCCTATTTAGGCACTTTAAGCATCTTTTGCATTTCTTTTTGTAGATGCACTGAGATAAAGTGTCATTTTGGTGTATACCTTTTAGGTATTTTCACACATCATGTTGTGCCTTTTTTACTCACACAATGATATAAAGTGTCATGGGTGGGTTGTGAGTGCCTTTTTTTACCTTCACACCTTTTTCAAGTGAGTTTTCCTTCCACGACAACAACAAATATTAGTGATTCTCACCTCATGTGTGTGTGTCCTGTTTGCACACCATTTTTATTTATAGGTATTATTTTGTGCACATTCAAATATTCTTTGTTCTCCTACATGTACTTCTTGGTGACACACAGTTTCAATGGACTTGTCTTGGCTCTCCCTTTTTGCATTATTGGGGTTTCTACTATCGATGCTAATGCTTCCTTGGTTTTTTTAGAGTGATCTATGTATCTAGTTCTTGTTCTTTGTACTAAGCAGATGTGACAGTTGATTACCCATGTATTGCAATGAGATGGAACATTTATCATATGGACACTCTTGGATTTCTATTTCTAGAGGTGACCTATTTTCACTTGATCAATATTCTTTAAACTATTGATACATGTGTCATTTGTATCTTTGACTTCCAAATGTATACCTTTGTTTTCTATTTGATTCGAGTAGTGTCATTGGGGGAACTCATGCAAAATCTTATCTTCTTGATCCTAACCATCATTTGTTTCAGAGGATGTTCTTCATTACAACACTATAGCAATCATCATTTGATAGTTGTCTACAACTTATTCATGCTTGTGTGATGTTCTTCATGTTCCTACTCTTTTTGGGACATTAATTTTTGAGGCTTTTTAGTCCTTCATTCATCTTTCTCTCTTTTGGAGAGGAGTTTTTCTCCTTTTTTTCTCTAGTTGTGAGAGATTAGATTGTTTACACATGGGTAGTTCATCAGGCCTTGTTTTTCGGGACCCATCATTCATTTTTTGTTTTTTATGCATTGGTTTTTTAGGGTTTTTAGCTACTCCCTAAGTTCATCTTAAGGAGGGTGTTAGAATAATCATGCATTAGCTAATAATTAATTAATCTTTAATTGATTATTAGGCTAATTTATTCTCATGTGCCCAAGCTAAAATTAGGAGTGCTTTTTTTCTATTAAGGAGAGTGATCTTTTATTAGATCATTTTGTCTCATCACATAGGATGTTGACACTTGCCATGATCTAATCGCTTTATAATTTAGGGTTGCTCATATAAAGAACTCACCCTCATTGTATTATATCATGATCTCCATGAAGACTCTTGAGGTTCATTCTATAAGTTTTTTTGTTGATGATTTAGCAAATTATTATTTGCATCTTTCTTGTGTGGAAGGTGTTTTTGTTTGTTGTTTGATCTTGTGTCTCATGTTTATTCACAATTCTAACATTTTCACCGTGAATGTTATAACATCTGAGCTATAGTTCAAGGATGTCTTTAGAAAATTTGATTACTTTCATAAAGATACACCAATTTTGATCAAGTAAGAACTTTGATTTTATATAACTTTATTCCATGAATTTTTTCATGAAGTCCAAGTATTTAAAATGGTTGGACTCCTATAATGCTTTCTTAATCAAGAACGTTAATTTGATATATTAAAACCATTGTATGTTTCTTTTAGGTGGGGTTCGGTGTGGGAATGTTTGTGTTTCTAATGGGAAAAATGTTAATGGAAGGTTAATTGATAAAAATTTAAGAGATAGTAGACTAATAAAAGGAATCATATATTGAATCTAAAGGTATTATGGAGAGATGGCAAGTGACAACGAGTGTGCAGGTTTCCTTGCTTGTTGCACAGGTTTGTGAGGCCAATATGCCTCGCGCTCTGTCATGGGTGTCTTTGCATGCCCTTCCAAGGGCTTAGGACCTCCCTATGGTGTGCTTTTTGTGGAATGTAGGCAATTCTTGTGACATAGTTGATTCATAAAACCTTTTCCTTGTCATGGGTTGTAGACCTCTGTCTTCTATGATTTTTTACTCAATTTTTCATAATTTTTGTTTGCATTATGATGAGTGGGGGTCTAGGGGACCCCTATTCTATCCTTCAAAGTAGTTTTTAAATGTGATGAGCCTTCCTCATCAACTTGTGTGGATGTGGTGAATTTTCTTTTGCATACAACTTGGTAAATGAGATCGGGTAATTCCTCGGGCATCCATCCTAAACCAAATGGTTGTCTAGAAAAATGTCAAGAATGTCCCATTCTAGTAATATATCTAAAATCCATTATTGAAGATGTTCTATATTTATCGGAGCATGCTCTTGTTTTCAAGTCTATGGATTTAAAAATAAATTTTCCTTTCCTAGAATCGTGGGTTAGAAATAATTGGTCTCAAGAGGGCAATTTGGAAATTATTGTGGCAGTGAATGGTTATTTTTTGCAGTTTTCTCATGAATGGTAGATTGAAACAAGATTTTTGAAGGAGGACCTTATTTCCACCATCAAGCAGGGCTTTTCATCAAGTCATGGCATATGGTGTTTGATCCTCTAGAAGAGCTTCCTTCTAAAATGCTTGTGTGGATTCATCTCTTGAGGCTCCCTATGGAGTTCTAGAATGCTAAAAATTATTCAGTCCATTGTTGCTATCATTGGGAAATGAGTTGGAACTTCTCACTAAACCCTTGATAGGAAGATAGCCACCTTCGCCTACATTTGTGTTGAAATCAATATGAACAATCCTCTTCCTAAATCTTTAAAGCTCGGGCTAGGAAGCATGAACTAGATCTAGGTTGATTATGAAGCTTTATCATTTCATTGTCGTATATGTCATGAATATGAGAACTTGTAGAGGAATTACTCCAAACTAAGCCCTATTCAATCTCCTCCAACTTTTGAGGCTCAAAATACCAATTTGAAAGCTAAAGGTAAGGCTTCAATGAATTCCAGTATTTCAAACCCTGATGGCATCATTCTTGTTAAGTAGTAGATAAAGGACAAATATTCTAATTGTCAGTTTAAAGGCAATCTTAAAGCATATTCTAGCAATATATTTGATGTTCTGGAGAGTTTTGAAGAAATAGTTAATGGTGAGCTAGACTTTAATATGGTTGATCAAGATCCTTATGCTCCAAACCTTGGATTTTTTTCCCTCTCAATACCCTGAGTTGGATCTATAAAATCCACTCAATGAGAGGGGATGTCATTCCCTTAGTTATTTTTATTTTGATCAGCTGTCATAGGAGGCCCCTCAAGTTCATGTAGAAGCTACAATTGTTAATCTAGCCTCATGAAATCCTATAGAGTCTAATATAGACATCGAAGTTGTGGAACCAATCAAAGATTCAGAAGAAAGAGAAGATAGAAAAAGAAAAGCTCTTGTGGTTCTCCTTTAGAATCCCACTAAAAAGGACCTTACTGATAAAATTTCAAAGACAGGGAAGAAAAAAGGCCATAAAAAAGTGAAATTGATAGGGTATCATTGGTAGAATCTGGGGTTTTGAGGACACTATATATCTATTTTTGTAATCCTCCAAAATTATTGTTGTATCTTGAAATGCAAGGGGTTTGAATATAATCCATAAAGAAAAAGCTACTTGAGATCTTAAAGATGACAATAATCCTAATGTCATTTTCATCCAAGAAACTAAGGTCTCCTACGAAGATATGGCAATGGTATCTTCAAAAATTTGGAAATGAGGGCAATTTATTAGTATAGGTGTTCAAGGATCTTCAAGTGGTATGGCATGTCTATGGAAGTCACATAAAGTCATTCTAACCTAGTGGGATAGGAATAAAAACTCAATTTCCATGGAGGTGTCTTGCTTTGAATCTGGAGAACACATTCTTCTTATGAATGTGTATTCTCCTTCTAATTTTCTTGAAAAGATTTCACTTTGGTCTCATATTCAATTTATTTGCTCAACTGTTGGACTGCTCTTCCTCAGATCCTAGCAAGAGATCTCAATGCCATCATAAGTTTAGATGAGAAAAGAGAGACTAATCACTTAGGCCCAACTTCTGGTTTTCTAAAGGATAACATATTCTTTCTTAGCATAGTGGATATGATGCCTCAAAATGGAACCTTCACATGGAGCAACCGTAGATTTGGTGATGATTCAATTTCTAAAAGACTTGATAGATTTCGTGAAAATAGGTGGTCATCCTACTTAAAGATCATCGGTTAGAAGGGGTTTGACCATTGGCCCATTATTTAGCACTCCTCTATAATCTTTGTGTTGGGAAATAATGCATCAATGCCCAGTTCATTTAATCCATTTCCTGCATAATACCATGAGAGAAAAGCATGCATTTAAGCTTATAGATTAACCAAATGCATTGATCAAAATGGACAAGCTATAAGATAGCACAAGATATACCATGAGAAGACCCTCAAGAGAGAAAAAACTAGCCTCTAAAAGTATCCATACTCCATCTTATTATTCAACAATAAAATAATACATGCACTTATAGAGTTACCATGAATACTTCTGAAACATCAATCCTCTTCAATGCATCCTCCATGTGTCCAAACATGAATTCAAATATCTCATGCCATGCTTCACATATGCACTTCTCAAAAAGACTCAATAATGTCAGTCCACTCACCTAGCTGACATTAACCACTAAACATATGTTTTCTTTTATAGATACAAGTTCACACAAATTCAACCAAATGGTAAGATAAAACATGTACCACAAAACCATGTGAACACAAAACCATTGAATCCTCATTTAATATTGGGTACTAATTTTTCACTTTATTAAATACTTTCCCTAAATATTAAATTATTATCCTATGTCTCCTATGCATAAAATAATAACTCAATGTTATAATACAACTTTACAAGTCACCCCAAATAATTACCTAGTGTGGCTAAACACACCTCTTAGGTGCTCCATGACTAAATAATTATTTAATTGCAACATTATAATATAGTAATTTATGTAATGGTGTACAACAACAAATCCTAACATTCTCCCACTTGTTGTATACATTGCATAAGGGTCAATCAATAAAATACATCATCATGTTCATACATGAAACCACATGAACCTCCATCATCCTATCGTGCTCCATCAAGATACCTACAATAAAACTAAATTGACCACCATCTCAAGCAATAACTCCTCTCATCCTCCATCGTGCCACCTATGGAAGAAAAGGAACATGCCAAGGTGAAAATGCACCAATCCCATAACACAAGCATGAAATACAAGTGATAACAAAGGCTCAAAGTTGTTGTAAAAGGTAAAAACCAACATGATCAAAAATAACATCCACAACACATGCTAATACATCCAACCATCCATACCTCTTTGGTCAACAACATCAATAAACTCATGCCAACAACATATGCAACCCATAAACTGTAATCACAAGCTCCCTATATCAAACATGTCAATGAAAAACATACATATCCAGGAACTCTCACTACATGGGTAATGTCAAATCTGAAAATGATCAAGGAATATCGAGTCTATCAATCAACACTATACCAAGGTGTGATAAATGATCAAAACATAAAGTGTTAAGAACAATCAAAATGGTTTACACATGCAACCCAAGTAGCTACATATTCTCTCACAACATGCAAACACAATCCTCCCAAATTATATGAACATGAACCTTCATAAAGGAACAATAGAATAAAGAGAGAAAACTTTTAAATCATAACATGTCCTTCTACCAACACCTCAAAGTGCTACATTGTGTCAAGTATGATCTCCTCACTATTGGGAAAATGTGTCTCAACCTTGCAATTACATGAGTTATTATTGATACATGAGGTATTGTTCATATGACGATGACAAGGGGGTCTCCCCCCACAAGGGGTCCAAATAGAATATTCCCCCAACTGGGGTCCAAGGCTAGTGCACCCTAGCAAGGGCTCAAGGGCAACACCCTCGAAAGGAAAATTTTATTTATATTTTATTATTGAAAATCTAGTATGTTCATCATTAGGTCTTAGATCTGGTGGTCGATATTTCATTAGCTTGACTTTCCCTAGAAGGCAACCTTATCTTGTGAGGACATTGTATTATGACTAAGTATTGTGATGTATTACAAGATTCTAATAATAGTTGTGTTGTCTCTAGATCTTTGGTTGGTGATACTCCTATGAGAAGCTTGCTCTACAAGTATATTGTAATCTTTGTGATTTTTGAATAATATATTGGGCAGCTTTTAGAGTGTGGGATTTTTCTCCTGAAAGGGTTTTCCCCACGTAAATCACTATTGTGTGGAATGCATGATATATGTGTTTATTTTTGTTTAATTTTTTGTAACTATTAAAGATCTGTAAAATTTTGGCATTATTCTCCTCTCAAGATTAGTGTAGGAAGTTGTTTCGCTACCTTAGCTTCCTTACACTTACAACCCCAAATGAAAAGCCTTAACAACACACATCCACTCAATTTCATGCATTAAATGCAACACATGAATAATGTATAATGCCAACATGGATGTAAGCCTCTCTAACCAAGGAAGAGCAAACTCCAAATATCCATTCCTAAATCAAGAAATTATCCCAAAAACTATCTCCTAAAACTCCTCATTAATGGATGATAACATGAATAAACTCGTATGCACAAGGAGATAACAATGGTAAACATCCCTCAAAATGAATCCTCTAGAACCAACTATCCATAGCTCAAGATCCATATATATGAAAGATAAAGCAATAAAAACTAATGCTAAGGAGTCCTCAAACAAGTCTCCCAAAATCAATCATCATGGCTCAAAATCCATTCCATTAAGAAAATAAAGCACAAAACATAACACATTTGAAACAAGAATGGGAAAATACATTTCAGATGATAAACTACCAAGTAGACGAAGAGTGGGAATGAGAATGCTCCTCCAGGATAACCAAGTCATCATGACTCACTCCAAAAACAATCTCCTCTATAGATCCATCATGAACTCATGGCCACATCTAGGTCAAGGCTCCTCGATCTTCCTATTGAAACCTCTAAAGAGTCTCAATAAAATGTCTCTAATCATAAGAGAAATCCATCCTCACCTAAGTCTCCAAGTATCCATGAGCACCTAAAATCAATCAATCCATGCTAAGCTCCAAATGTAATATCGTACTACCATGAAGCTCCCAAGAAAATGACCAATGTACTTAATACCAAGAGAATCAACAAGATCAATGTCAAAGCTCCAACCACAAAATTAGGAACCCAACATGACATCATTATCTAACCATCTCCTCCTAGGGAATCACATGCACCAATACACACATCTCGGTATCAAGAAAACCTATACCATGCCAAAACTCTAATCTAGAATCAAGAGTACATCATGACATAATACTAAACACACTCTAAACCAAGAAACAACATCTCCAAGTTACACATGGCATCACGACATCCACAATCACTAAAGAAGATCACCCATCACTAATGATGAATCCACATCACTGCCAACAACTCCCACTAAATTGGGATACCAAGTTACACATGGCATCACAACAACCATCGTTTAAATGAAGATCACCCATGGTCCACACACACTCAGCTAAAATCTTAGTAGCTCCAAAGAAGTAGAACCAATATCTCCAATCCAAGAAGATACAACCACCATCAAAACATCAAGAATCAATCCTACACCCCCAAATCATCATTGTTAAAATCTCCCACTGAAATGTTTAACCAATGAAATGTAACTAAGCTATCATGACATTATGGTAAAACCACATGCTACAAGTCCCAAATGTTGACAATCATGGCACTCTAATCATCCATCCTCTCATATCAAAGTAACATACCAATGCATGATGACCATAGACAAGGTCAACTAACAAAGTATGCATCAACATTGAATCAATCTCATGGATATAGACAGTCTGCATCTTAGTCATTGCACTACAATCAAATGGGTGGCCAACCCAAATAATTGCATAACTTGAAGATCCCAAACACTTAAGCATGCAAACTCGTCATCACATTAGTGACCTGTAAACTGATATATCAAAGAAGATAATCTTGTAGACAACAAGAATTAAACACCAAATCAACCACAAATATGATTTTCCAAACATGTCCAGAAATGAGTAACCATCTCAAGGAACCAAACAAGCATCTAGGAGACAAGAACAACCTCCTAAAATCAAACCATATCACCACCAAAAAACTTTATACATGATCATGTCATGTCAACTCTCAAATGTACCTACATATCCATGAAACTATAATCATCACCAACATTGTACATGTACTCAACTATCACCCCATGAGACTCCAAGTCCACACATGTCAACCCATATCCTCAAAATCGAAAACAACTTGTGTACCTATCATCATCAAATTCCAACTTTGAAAACACATGTAAACCTATATTAGAAAGCACCAAACTGATAATCGATTGTATCATCATATATATCATATAAAAACATGTACTCCCTCAAAGGTTCACCTACTGAATCATCCAGATGCTCATGTAATCACACCTCAAATCTCAAGCACCTACAATTGATAAATGAAGTACAATCCTCTTCATGCACCACAAACTAAAAATTTACTTAATCCAATATGTAGTATGCAACACATGATCTCCAATGCCTATTCAAATTCAAAAATCTAGTTTTATATGTAAAAGCTATGACCAAAACTATGTTTAAGAGAACATTTTGATTCTAGGCCCCAAAAAATAATATAAATAGAAAAATTATGGAGCCAAACCTATCCATTGCATAGTTATTAAAGAGAGCTTTCCATTGACTATTGGAGGTTGCAAATTCGACATCTTGGGTGAAATTTATGTTTGTTAGAAAAAAATTCCCAATTTCAATATAGGTGGATGTTGGAAATTAATCCCAACTTCCTTCATTAACTCCATTGTAGACTCTTCTTTTCTCTCTGGCAACATTTTTTTCTCAAGTGTGTGAAGTTTCCTTTCTCTAACTAAATCCAATTAACCAATATTTTTCAACTCTCGAGTGCAAGACTGATTTAAATGAGAATTCAAATGCATAATCTTCTTAGCAAGATTTTCCCACATAGCATAATTAAACGTAATTAAATGTTCTTTGTTTTTTGTCCTTGCTAGGCATACACGTAGGCTCAAATAGTCTTTTGCATTGTAATATTAGAAAGAAAATAACAAAAGCTTGTATTTTTTGTAGAAATAGCTTAAACAACTAGTGAAATAGAGGAGCTTGGTTTTCAATTTTTTTAGCACAAGAAAGAGTAGAAGCTTTGTGTATTGGTTTCATTTGTTTTATGATTTGTGAATACACTACAATTTGTATATTTTGAAATATTTGAAATATAAATCTTTGCAACTTATCTTCGTTTTTCTTTTATATTTTTTTATCTCCTTTGCCTCTTCCTTCACATGGTATTAGAGCCTCAGGTTTTCAAGTAAGGTTCAAAGAGCTAAAATTTATCATAGCTAAAGATTATTAAAGAAATGTTTTCAAAGAGCTAAGGTTTAACCAACAGAAAGCTCTATAGTCAATAATGGCAGCTCCACGCACAAGTTTGACAAACCCATAAATTGCTCACTTCCATGGAAAGAAATATGATTATTGGTCCATCACAATCAAGGCATTATTATGTTCTCAAGACATTTCAGAGCTTGTTGAAAATGGTTACCTAGAACTAGCAAATGTAGCATCATACAATGCACTTACTCAAGCATAGAAGGATTTACTAAGGGATAACAAAAAGGACTCTAAAGCTCTCTTTTATATTTTCCAAGCAATACATGATACTAATTTTCCAATATTTGCAACAACAATAAAGTCAAAACAAGCATGAGACATTCTATAAACAACATATCAAGGAATGACTAAGGTGAAAATAACAAAATTGCAAATGTTAAGAAGAGACTTTGAGACAATATTCATGGAGTCTAAATCAGTAGATTCATTTTTTACATAAATTATTGGATTGGTAAATCAAATAAATTATCATCTAATGAGATTCTTAAAGATAAAAGAGTGGTTGAAAAGAATGTACGAAGTCTACCTACAAGGTTTGAGTCTATTATTGTGGCCATAGAAGAGACAAAGAATCTCTCTTAGTTTTTAGTGGATGAATTACATGGATATCTCATTTCACATGAACATAGGTTGTGTAGGTCAGCAAATTCATCTCTGGATCATGCTTTCAAAACACATATTTCAATCAATCGTGGTAGAGGCAAAGGAAGATCAAATTCAAGAGGAAAATGAAAACCCATCAAACTTAAGTGGAAGAGGCAACAACCAAAGTTTGAATAAATCAACCTCAAGGCCAAAGGTGTGATAAATCACAAGTTCAATGTCATTATTGCAAAAATATGGGCATTACTTAATGAATGTAGAAAGAAACAATATGACTATAGGCAGAAAAATGCAAGTTCTTTACCAAAGAAAATCAAAACCAGGGTAGTATGTTTTTAGCTTGCAATGTTGCACAAGAAAATCAAAAGGATGTATGGTTTTTAAACTTAGGATGTAGTGATCACATGACAAGGAACATATAAATATTTTCTAGTTTGGATGAGAATGTAAAATCAAATGTCACATTGGGAAATGACAACAAAGTTTTAGTTATGGTGAAAGGAAACATCAATATTCTAACCAAGAAGGGGAAAAAAAGTTTATTTATGATATCTATTGTGTTCTTATTCTAAAATATAATTTGATGGGCATTGGAAAACACATTCGAAATGGGTATTGGAGTATTCTTCAAAAACAGAGAATGCACAATCTTAGATAAATATCCAAGAAATCAACTTATTGCAAAAGTCCAAATGACAAACAATAGAATGTTTTCCCTAAGGATACAACTTTATTTGAAGGTAGGGTTTTCTCAAACACATCCACTTGTGGATGAAGAAAAAGTTGTAGCAATCACACAAATAATATTTCAAGCAAAAATTAAAGATGAAAATTGGTTATGTCATCTACGATTTGGGTACCTAAACTTTGGAGGTCTAAACCTATTGTATAAGAAAGGCATGGTAAGGGGATTTCCACTCATACAAAAACTAGAAAGAGTACGTGAAGGATTCATTTTGAGCAAACAACATAGAGAATCATTTTCAATAGGAAAGTCAATAAGGTTAAAATAATTGTTAGAAATTGTCCATTCGGACTTGTGTGGACCTATGCAAACACCCTCAATTGGCGGAAGATATTGTTTAATGAAATTTAGTGACTATTATACGAGAAAAACATGGGTCTACTTCCTAAGGCATTAAGGTTAAGCATTTGAGTTCTTCCACCAATTAAAGGCTCTTGTGGAGAAGCAAAGTGGGTACTACATCAAAGCATTAGAAACAAATAGAGGTGGTGAGTACATCTCATATGGCTTATTGAGTTTTTATAAAGATCATGGTATTCATAAACAATTCACTACTAAGTACAAACCTCAACAAAATGGTGTAGCTGAAAGGAAAAATAGAACAAACATGGAAATGGCTACGAGTATGTTAAAAGCAAAACATTTATCAAATGAATATTAGGCTGAAGTTATAGAATGTACAATATATATAATGAATAGATTTCCAACCAAAATTTTAAAGAATATTATTTTGAAAGAACCATGGAGTAGAGGAAAGCATAATGTTGCTCATATGAGAGTATTTGGATGTGTGGCATATGCACATGTCTCAGATGAATTGAGAAAGAAACTAGACAACAAAGGAGAAAGATGCATATTTGTGGGATATGGTGATGAATCAAAGACATACAAGTTATACAATCTAATAACCAAAAAGATAATAATCAATAGGGATGTACAGTTCATAAAAGAGGAAGCATAGGATGGAAGCTTGGAGAAAATATTGAATGTAATAGCAAGCATACAACAAGAAGATAGATAATAAATAATACCAGCATGTATCCCTTCAATTGTGACTCCTCCCACTCCAATTCAAGCTCAAAAAAGCGGTGCTCAAGTGACACCTTCAACAAGCACAAGGATAACACCACACATTCAAGAAATCACTCTTCCAAGTGGACAACAAACATTGTCAACAATAGGCACTCTTTGTGCACACCCATAAAGTCCACATTCTACAAGTTCAATCTCAAGAGACATGTCAAATCCAACCTTGGAAAGCTTGAGAAGACAAAAATTTAGAAGTATGAGATATTTTTATGAGCAAAATGAAGGTGAGAATAGTGCAAGTCTGAATTCTCTCTCCTTTTTTTTATATTCACATATTGATGACCCGGTTCATTTTGAAGATGTAATTAAAGATGAAAAAATGGGTAAATGCAATGGATGAAGAAATAGATGCTATAAAAAAGAATAAAACATGAGGGTTAGTGACTCTTCCACAGGGAAAAGATGGCATAGGAGTAAAGTGTGTTTATAAGACCAAAAGTAATGCAGAAGGAAGGATTGAAAGGAACAAAGAAATATTGGTTGTCAAGGGATACAAACAACAACCTAGAAGAGACTATGATGAAACATATGCTCCAGTTGCAAGAATGAAGACCGTGAAGGATTCCTTAGCAATAGCAACCCAACACAAATGGATGTTAAGTCAACCTTCTTGAATGGAATATTAAAAGAGAAAGTGTATGTAGAGAATCCACTTGGATATGAGTTACTAGGGAAAGAAGACAAAGTGTAGAGGCTGAAAAAGAAACTTTATGGTTTGAAGCAAGCACCATGAGCATGGTATATCAAAATTAAACATATTTTTGAGCAATGACTTTAGAAAAAGTGGCTGTGAGCCTACTCTCTACATCAAGGAAAGTGATGGTAAGATCTTAATTGTTGTTTTGCATGTAGATGACTTAATTTTATGGGGAATGATGATATTCTCATTGTTTATTTCAAAGAGACTATGAAAAATGAGTTTGAGATGATAGATTTAAGGTTGCCAAGATATTTTCTAGGCATAGAAGTGTAGGAAATGAAAAATGGAATTTTATTTGTCAATCAAAAGTATGCAATAGAGATCTTGAAGAGGTTTAAAATGTAAAATAGTAAGTTTGATTCAACACCAACAACCATAGGTTTGAGATTGAGTAAGAATGATTGTAGCAACAATGTGAATCTAACTACAACTAGACCTAATATAATGTATACAATGAGTTTAATTTCAATTTTTATGGAGACTTCGAAGGAAACACATTGGCTAGTAGATAAAAGAATCACGAGGTATGTGAATGAAACTAAGGGATGTGACATTCTTTATAGTGCAATAAACGACTTTAATCTAATTAGATACACATACAGTGATTGGGTATGAAGTGTAGATGATAGAAAGAGCACATTAGGGTATGCATTCATTTAGTTTTGGGAGTCATTTCATGGGCTTCCAAGAAACAACTAATTATTTTTCTCTCCACAATTGAAGTTGAGTATGTAGCAGCAACAGGGGCAGTGTTGAAAATTGAAGTGATTATGTAGGTTAATACTTTGTAAAACTTTATGATTGTTGATCTAAATATGTATTATTTGTTACATATTCTTTGTGGGTGATTAATTTGATTAATTCATTTTACCATTTGTAGAATGAAGATAAAAGGTTGTAGAAGAATTAGATAGGATATTAGAAGATACATAGCATATACCGCGGAGAAACCCTTTCGGGAAAAAACTCCACCAAGAATCAATATATTATTTAATCTTAGAATAAGATTACAATAATTCCAATCCTTGCTTGAGATGCTTCTTTTTCCTTCAACAAATCTTCTTCACGACCTGCAATAAAACTAATAATAACTCTCTTCAACTTGCTTGAGATAAATAGGCAATAATCAACTTTGTAAACTCCAAAGAGTTACAATTACAAAGCTCAATCCCTATCTTACAAAAGGTACGCCTATCTCTTGCAAGTAGAGTTCTACTATGAAGAACAATGTCAAATCAACTTCTTCATCCATTTGGGCATCCCAAACTGAAGTCATAACTCAACCTTTATTTCGAAGATATTTTCAAAGCTTATCCTCAAAGTTGGCACCCAAGAATGGGCCCACTTAACTCATCCTTTTGAAATATCTTAACATGCAAAAGTGTTAACTCTAAGAAGCCAACTTGGGTGCCCAAGGTGGATCCAAGTCATTCTCTATTAACTGAAACATATCTCTCCACCATTCGTGCAAGAATGATCATCCCCTATTAACTAAAAGTAGTCACATGTTATCTGTCATGCAACTCAAGTCATTAGTCATGCATTCCAAGTTAACTGAAGTCAACTAGCATTCAAATAAAATTAACTGAAGATAATTGAACCATAATGGAACTGAACTGAACTGAACTGAATTGAATTGAATTGAATTGAACTGAATTGATACTAAACTAAACTAAACTAAACTAAACTAAACTGATATGAACTGAACTGAATTGAACTTCATGCATGTAAACATCAATCCCTAACTTCTAGGATCTTTACATGCATTACAAAAGTGTTATCTTTTTCTCCAACCAATTAACTAAACTCAAGGTGAGTTCCACCTTCCATGTGGGTGCCCCATGTGCCACTATTATTTAAGAACTCATATTGGAGGCCCTCACATTCTCCTAACATTTAGACTTAATTACAAATGTCAATTAACATGATTATTTCATTCAATATTAATCTCTTTCTAATCCTAGCATTGGGGAACACTTTCCAAAGATTTAGGAGATACATGGAATAAATAATGTTTAGGATTGCAATTAAATGGCATCCTATTTCCAACAGGCAGCATGCCAAACAATTTGGATGAGAAGAGTGTTAAGAGACTTAAGGCATGAACAAGTAGGAGTAACTAAAATCTATTGTGACAATAATTCTGCAATTGCTTTATCCAAGAACTCAATTTTTCATAAAATAAGAAAACACATTGAAACAAGGTATCATTTCATAAGAGAATTAATCAATGATGGAGAAATTATTTTGGAACATTGCAGGTATGAGGAACTGTATGTAGATATCTTCACCAAGCCATTAAGAAAATAAAGTTTTGTTCATCAAAGAGACAGTTTGGGCATCATGGATGGCAACAGTTGTAGTAAGGGGGAGTGTTGGAAATTAATCCCAACTACCCTCATTAACTCCATCATAGACTCTTCTTTTCACTCCACCGTCATTTTTTGCTCAAGTATGTGAAGTTTCCTTTCTCCAGCTAAATCCAATTAAGCAATGTTTTTCAACTCTCACATGTAAGACATATTTAAATGAGAATTTTCAAATGCATAATCTTCTTGGCAAGATTTTCCCACATAGCATAATTATATGTTTTTTGTTTTCCCAACTTGTTGGGCATGTACGTAGACTCAAATAGTCTTTTGTATTGTAATCTTAGAAAGAAAAAGCAAAAGCTTGAATCTATTTTAGAAACAACTTGAAAAGTCAGTGAAACAAAGGAGCTTGGTTTTTAGTTATTTTCTAAGCACAAGAAAGAGCACTTAGCTCTTTGTATTAGTTTCATCTATTTTCTAATTTTTGAATGCACTACAACTTGTATATTTTGAAATATTTAAAATATAAATCTTTGAAGGTTATCTCTATTTTTCTTGTGTATTATGTCTTTCTCATTTGCCTCTTCCTTCAGGTGGTGGACTTGATGCACTATTAAAGCAAATTTAATTTTTAAAATTTATTTATAAAAATCTTAAAACTTTTAACAGTGGCAGCGTAATATGGACCCAATACATATATGCGTTTTAATTTAATTTCTTATATGAAAGTTTTGAAACAAAAGTAAACCGATATGTTTTAATTAATAAAGGTGGGTAAAGATTTGAATGGGCTAGTTGGTACTGACATATGCAAAAGGTACTGAGAAGGCAAGGGTACGAGGTTTGCGGACCCCATACCACTTGATTATTATTTTTTATTTATTTAAAATTTAATTTCTACAGGTTAATTTTATAAAGGTCGATGAGAATATTTTCTTCAAGTGAATTGAAATTTAAAGGCCAATAGAGTTTTTTTAATTTTAATTTTTCTTTTTATAGTTTTAGGTTTTTTAAAATTTTGTTTTATTTAATATTTCGCCCTCTAGACCCGTATAGCCATACGATGGGCTGTGAGGGGCAAAAAAAAATTGCATTTTTTCAAGTGGCCAAAATAGGGAAAACTTTTATCAATCTTTATTTCTTGGCTATCTTGGATCCAATGGTGGGGTTCATTTTGTCTCAAGAGGTCATTTGTGAAATTTCCTCTACAAAACCCTCATATAAAAACACAACCCAAGAAACCCTTTTGACCCAAATTTCTCAATCCTTGGATCTACAATAAACCCAATAAATCTGCAAGCCAACACCTGATATGTGTTTTATACCTTGTAATGTCTTATATCTAACCTACATAGTCATGGATTCAACTTTGCACTAGATCTAATCAAACAAAGGTTATAACAAAACTTGGGAGCTCATACCTCCCACAACCATTAAAGCTCAAATACCACTTGTTAGGAAATAATGCATCAATTCTCAATTCATCTAATCCATTTCCTACACAACCCCGTGAGAGAAAAGCATGCATACAAGCTTACTAATTAACCAAATGCATAGATAAAAATAGAAAAGCCACAAAATAACATAAGATATACATTGAGAAAAACTACAAGAGGGAAAAACCTAGCCTCCAAAAGCATCCATACTCCATCTTATTATTCAACAATAAAATAATACATGCACTTACAAAGCTATCATGAATACTTCTAAAACATCAAGCCTCTTTGATGCATCCTCCATGCGTTCAAGTATGAATCCACACATCCCATGCCATGATTCACATATGCACTCCTAAAAAAGACTCAATAATGACAACCCACTCACCCAACCAACATTAACCATTAAACATGTATTTGTTTTTATAGGTACAAGATCACACAAATACAACCAAGTGGTAAGATAAAAAAAAAAATACCACAAAACCATGTGAATACAAAACCATTGACCCATCATTTAATACTAGATACTAAGTTTTCACATTATTAAATGCTTTCCCTAAATATTAAATCATTATCCTATGTCTCCCACACATAAAATAGTAACCCAATGTTACAATACAACTTTACAAGTGGCCCAAATAATTACCTAGTGTGCCTAAACACACCTCCTGGGTGCACCACAACTAAATAATTATTTAATTACAACATTATAACAATTTATACAATGGTGTACAACACCAAATCCTAACACTTGGGACCTAAGAACCCCCCTTTTAAATTCCAATTGATGTGGCTTCAAGACTTAGAATTGTTCCATCTTATGGAAGGCTGGTGGGGAGAGGGTAAATAGGATTTTGGCATAGCTATGTACTTCAAATTGAAAAGAAGAAAAATGGAAACCATTTTTGGAAGGTTTGCACCTTTTCCTTATTTCATGGGGGAGGATTGTTTGTTTTTTGTGACTATAGGGGTTTGATAGATTTGGATAGTTATAAGATTGACTTACAACCTAAAATGTGAGTCAACCTGCCATAACCAAATTTGGAATGGATTTAGGATTGAAATATAATGATTTGAATAGTATAAGTATGCAAATAATTATTCTAATGCAAAAACAACAAATCTAGAAAGTCGCAGACAAAATCAGACTACAAAAATGGATTGAGCATAGTATTGTGCACCTATGATATGAATTTGGGGCTAAAAATGGGGGACAAAGTCACCCAAGGTGACTATGTCCTTGTAGATGAACTTCAGATCTGATTTCACAGTCCTCGAGAGCCAAATCAGAGCCTTATGTTCTTCCACATTGCACTATTAGATCATTGTCGGATATTGCAATAACTAAGTTTCTATTTGTTCTTAGGACATAGAGTTTGATTACAACAATGAAAAATTGACCTTCAAAATTCTCCTAATATTCTTCAAACTTGAAACCTACACATTCAAAGAGAGAGGAAGGGTTGTGCCATTTAGGGGCTTGCCTTAGTCAAACCCTGTGTTAGTGTTTCCACTTCCACAATGACAATGTGAATTATAGAAAGCTTATCCTTTTGAGGGATATGTTAAATGATAAAAAATAATGATGAATCAATAATGAACTACAACTCACCACCCACAAATGGCTTCCTTGAAGGACTCAAGTCATACAAATCTCAAGGCTTGATTGTAGCTTGCTTGATTTGCTTGGAGACCTACAAGGGTTAGTCTTCACAAACAATATGATAAAATAACATGAAAAAACTCACATATGATTTGACATGATGCTTTGATATTGAATTACCACAATAAATCTTTGAAATGTTGCTCTTGACTTGCTTGATAATGCTTGATAATGATCTTATTTCACAATAATTTCACTTAACTTCACTTAGTTTTCAAATGATGCAATGACTAGGTATTTATATGCAATTATTCTATTTTCCCACAAATTATATCTCGATAGCCAACATTGGACATTTGAAATTCAAATAATAAAATACCACCTCTGACATCTTTAATTTTGGACTCAAAATAGGGGGACCAAGTTGCCCTAGGTGACTAGGTCCCAACCCTGTTTTGTAGAATTTAAGGTGTCGGGGGTAAAATATTAAATGAATGCATTGTTTTTCTACTTGCATTTTGTCGATAAATGTTTAAATGGGCCATGGAATTCATATTTTAGGAAATTAGGTGTACAATTAGGTCCAATTACTTAAGGGGGAACAAAACATAGTGTGAATTTGTCAAGGGTGATAATTTACAACGCTACATTTAGCCCACACTTTAGTGAGAGTATGAAATTACTCTCAAACTCACACTAAAGTAGAAAAGGGGTCTGATAGTCCAAATGTTGAAGAGATAGGATGACAATGATCAAGGGGGGTTGCATAAGCCCCTAAGATCCAAGATCCCAAAGCAAACCAACATGAGCACAAAGGAACACACATATGTATGAAATGCAACAAGACAACATACACAATGTCAACACAAATGTAAAAGAAGGATATGAATAATCATGGACTAGCAAGCTACAATATGCTATGATCCTTACCTAAGGCGTTCATGACTCATAGGCTAACAAAGTTTGATATTTGCTAGGTGAATCACAAAATGAAGGCACCATGGGCTAGTGAAGTCTGATATCCACTAAGTGAGCCCCCGAGACAAAGTAGCAAAATGAGAAACACATAAGAACTAGTGAAGTATGATATTCACTAGGTGTGCACCCATTGACGACCATACTAAGAATAATACTCCTTGATAACTTTGATAAGGTGCTACAAAAATGATCAAGATGCCATGCCAACACATCACTAAGTCCAACGCATGTGAACAAAGTGAAGCAAAAAAAATTATGCCAATGCACCAATAATTCTAGCGTTTGTGAACAAAGTGAACCATATAATGGAGTGTATGCCATCACCTTAAAGAAAATTCTAGAAACCATAATGTAATTGCTTTAAGGTAGAAAATGATAATGCCGTGTGATAAGCATGTGAGAGCTTATTTAAAAAGCCCTATTCCAAATAATATGTTTTCAAATAAAGTTGTCTCATGATAAGGGGTTACCCCCAAATGTAATGCCATAAACAAAAGATGAACACATAAGGGATCCACAGATCTGTGGTCAATATATATCTTTGCTACCACAATAGAAATGAGCTCAAAACTGACATCATTCTCTAAATACTCATGGAACAATGAACACAATGGAAGAATGACACATAGAGAGAGAGAATAAACAAATTTTGGGTCAACTTGGAAGATACCTAAATGTCTTAATGCCTTGCATCATCCCCAAAAGAAAAACAAAAGATAACAAATCTCACAACATAGAGAATAATGGAGATACAGATAGAAGAATGTCATGATAGATTTGTTTCCTTTGTATCCTTGCACCAATAAAGCAACACAGGTCATCCAAAGAAAACTCATAAACACAAAGACATGCCAAGCATCACAACACATGTGATCACATCATGTGCAAGCAAACACAAAAACACACAAAGAAAACAAACAAAAGGTACCACACATGTGAGTCAACCTAAAGCAAGTCATTTGCATCCCAATCTTGCTCATCATATATGGAAGGAAAACAACTAGCCAAAGGGATGACAACAAGTGTTGTACTAGGAGCATCACTAGGTTCAACATGTGGTGGGTCACTCTCAATAGGAGGATCATCATGATTGCCCCGATCTAAATCCATAGACTTTGAAAACAACAAAGATAGTTCATTATTCACTTGTTCATCAATCTTAGCATCTTCATCCTCATCATCCAAATTTATTACAATGGGTGGTTTAATGATCATGTCATTTGTATGTTCTTTTTTCATTATTTGTGTTGGTTGAGACATGTAAGGTTCATTTTCATGTTTTGGTGAAAGTGGAAACTCATTATGATTTGTTTGAATTGGTGTGTGGTCTTTAGGTAACGTTTGATTGTTTTCTTCCAATTGGAGAGCAAAAACACAATGTCTACATCTACACTCTTTAGCATTTTTGTTTCTCCTTGTGTGGTTTTCAATTTGTGTCGGTGTGAGCAGGTTTCTTGACCATCAATTTCTTTTCTTCCCTTAGGGGAGAAATTGAATGGACCACAAGGGGTTGGGAAACCGCTATCTCCTTAGGTCTATACACTTTCTTTACCTTTGGAGGAACAAAGGGAGTCATGAAATTGTCTCTTAGTCTTTTGTATGATATAGGTGAAGGAAATGTGACATATTTACCTTGATTACTTAGAAGGGTAATCACCTCGGACATGGTTTCATCCACAACCTACGGGTTGGGTGGAACAACCATAAACTAATCATTCTCAAGTGGGGTATTGCTAAGGGATAGTTTTGCTATATGTTTTTCCTTAAAATTTTGGTATGAATTGAAAAAGAAATCCTCACAAGACTTAATAGGTTCCATAGGTTGAGGCCAAAATAAATCTAAGGAAAAATTTCCATGGGAAGACAAAGGATTAGACCCACTATGATGAACTACATATATTTGATTTTCAAATGGGAACTTTATGCACTTGTGAATAATTGATGGGATGAAATTCATGGAGCGTAGCCATGGATAACCTAGCATCACATGGAATTGGTCCAACTTTAAGTGGAAGAGTGATTGAACCTATCATAGGGCAAGCAAAACTATCATGAGTTTTTAACCATGCTTTCAATTATTCATAAGAATCTTGATAGAGCTCATGCACAAACAAGAATTCCTTAGTAATCACATTCTCTATGCACACTGGATCAATGAGTATCCCTTGTGTACATTTATCATTGATACATCTAACGATATAGAGAGGACCATCCAACACATGTATAGATGCATTAATGTGTGTGAAAGCAATGTGAGGTAACAAAGTGGTTTGGCCCTTATGAGGTTGAACATCTATTCGAGAAATCAGGTTATCTAGACCATCCTCATCATCTTTCTTATCATCACAAGCTTCCATAGAGTTGTATGTATGATTCAACATTAGATTTGTGAGAATTTGTAAGTTTTGTTTGGGTGGGGCAACAAACTTGTTTCCTTTATCATTAACATTGACTAATTGGATGTGATTAGAATTGATGAGGGCTTGCACTTGATGTTTAAGTCACATACACCTCTCTGTATCTTGTCTATGTGTACGATGTGTTATCATGGAATCTAGCAGAGCTCGTTCCACGGATAACCCCCTACGAAACTTGTTTGTTTCCTAGGTTCGTGAAGTTCAAGCATGCAAAATGAGGTGATTTTCAATCCACCTTGAAGTTTGTTCCAAAGCTTAAAATAGTTAGTTTGAGCATCCCCCTACATTCACCTTGCGAAGACCTTCGTAATGAGTACCTTTGCGAGCTCTCATTGTTGATACTTAGTAAATTGTGAAAAGTGCAGTTGTCTTAAAAAATAACACTTTACTTCTTTTTAGAAAATTGTCTAAGTATCAAAAGTGCAAGGGTGCTAAAAATTGAGCCCCTGCACTTAAGTGATTTTGTCTTGGTGCAAAGGCGTTGATTTTTAGTGCCCTTGCACTTTTCTTCCTAACTTAGTCATTTTTTACTAAGGTGTCTTTTCTCTCCTCTTTTGCACTTTTCACTAAAAGTGCCTTAATTCATGCCTCATTTAAATGGGTGACTTGAGTTAGCTTTTTACACTTCCAAATCACTTAAAAGTGATTTTGTTTCACTCCACTTCAGTCCAAACTTCTCTCTTTCACTTCCAACGTGCTAGGCGACCAATCTACTTTCAGAAACTCGTTTCTTTTTGTGGTCTCTTGCTGCATCAACCTAGGGTTTCGCCATTTTCTTTGGTAAGTCTCTTCTTTCCTTTTGTTTCTTCCTTTCATTCGTTTCTATGAAGAATTTTGTAACAAACTCTTTGTTTTGTTTACAAGTTTAGCTTTCTCTTGCTTGATCGTTCATTTTTCCATTCATTTCCTTATGTTTTTCTATTTCCTTTGCTCGACCTTGTGTTTCTAAACACGTTTATGGTTTTTTCTTCCTCTTCATAACGTGTTTTGCATTCCTTCATATGCATTTGTTTGTATCATGTCTTTCTCTAGGGTCAAGCTTTCTTCTTTCATCGCCAATAGGGTTTTGGCTAGTTTATTTCTCCCTTGTGTATCATGCATTCTTCTCACATTTCCTTAGGGTTTTTGTTTGTCTTCAAATGAGCGCCTTTGTCTCTCAAAATATTTTTCTCATCCTTTGTCCCCTCTACAATTTCTATTCATATACAATAGGAGATTGAACTTGAACAAACACATTTGAAGTTTCAACATTAGAGAACATGTACATTTCTTTGTCCAAGGGATGTTGCTTCACCTCATTAAACTTTGTTTTCAATGTTCTTCCCATTTTCTAAGGCGCTCAAATGTAACATCATCACATTTGTAAACTTCATGGAGAAAATGTTAGGGCACTAATTTTTAGCGCCCTGACATCATAAAAAAACTTCCTGACACTGTCAAGTGCAAGGGCGCTGAAAATCAACACCATTGCACCAAGTTACTTTTCCCAAGTGCCCTTACACTTTTTCCTGTTTTTCCTTATATCACTTCAAATCTTCCTAGTTTCGCTTCAAACCACATTTTTTCCACTTCGTGCATTATTTTATGTGCTTCATCACTTGTTTCATGCTTGCTCGACATCGTTGCTCGCTTCATGCATCCCAATGCTATTTTTTGACTAATGTTTGTTGATTCCACATCTTGTAGTTTCTTTTCAAATCTCATCATAGGATCCTTGAAATTGTCTTTTGTTGATTCAATTGCTCTCAAATGATAGCGCAGAAACCTCCATCATCTTCAAGGGCTAGAAACAAAATGAAATACAAATATCAAGGTGTTTATCTGCTGATAGTGGTGGTCTCCAATGCGGATGAGATAAAAGACACAGAAGTCGGTCATCAAGACCTAGTTGATTTTACGGAAAGAACTGAGAAGAAGCCTCTTGAAGATTCTCTGAGAGAAATTGTACACAGTGATATACATTTGGTGTCTATGTTCCCTACCTCTACACATAATACAAAATTTTTCCTTCAAGTTGCATCCCATTACATCAAGGAAAGCAAAAGTGTGATTGATTCTTTTGGGCATGAGATATTGAGACTTGACCCTGACTTCTTTGATATTGTTTTTAGAGAAGTACACTGACATCTTGATATAACGAGCGTAGGAAGTCTATGACTCAAATCTTAGCAAGGCCAAATACCTGATAAATAGCCAATGGTTGAAAGAACCTAGGCACGCTATTTCCAGATGGCCAAAAGGACTTCCGTGAAGTGACTTCAAGGAAGATGTCAGAGATATGATCACACTTTTGAGCATAGAGAAGGGGTTGCTTGAATCATCCTATTTTCATGACTGGATGTATGAATACATCATAATCATAAGAAGACAAAAATTTCACATTGATTGGGGTAAATAGATCAATGATGAAATGCATGAATAGCTGATCAATGTGTCATCCACATTGAAGTTCTATATTACTTCTTACCTGGTGTATGTTGCAGTCGTGATGAGGCAATTTATGGGTCTATCTACAAGAGGGAATAGGCACACCATACCTTTGTACAAATTTTTCTATCAACTGGAGCTGAAGGAAAGCTTTCATCATTTTAGGAGGGTTACTAATCCTTTTTTCATGCCTTTGCTTTTTAGCTTTGATCCAACTCTTGTAAAGAAGAGAGTAGCTGATGAGGCATACAAAGTGGTAAGTAAAGTTGGATGCATATATCTACAATTCCCAACTTTTACTTACCTAATATTAGGGTGCTACACTGGTTGCCCTTACATGTTTCCCAAATACCCCTCAGACAAGTGGGTTCTCATGGAGTTGTGTAGATAGTTGATTTTAGTGAACAAAGAGCGGAGAAAGATTCACAAGTTGGGATTCAAGTTCCCACTGACAATTGGTAGGTATACTATCAAGACTATACAAAAGGCCAAATCAGTCTATGCAAAAATGCAGGTCATGAAAATCATGACCTATAGATACAGGTTTGATTTTGATTACCAAAATGTCAAGAAGTTGCAAAAGGGTCATCAACATAGGTACCATTTTGAGGACATTTGGGCTAACTGCAAAGATGAGGAGGCCATTCGTAAGATAGATTATTGTAGGCTAACCATACAAAAAATAAGAGATCTTGGTGTTGTTGACCTACTAGAGGATTTCACAGATCCTGGTGACATCATGAATGTTGCCTACAATGAACAAGAAATAACCAAGAGGCTGTTGCCTGCAATTCAATGGTCTAAAAAAGAAATTGTTTCCATTAGGGAAAGATTGGCATCAATTTTCTCTAACACTACAGAGTGGTTACACAAGCACAACTTTGAGATGAGAACTTTTAGAACAGATTCTAAGGGAGAAGAATATGAAGCAAAAGCCAACCGACAACAAGAACTCCACATGAAAGATAAATTTGCGGCTATTCCTACTTCTTCGCGATGAGGCCCTAAGATCAAGTTCACTGTCAGAAAGAAGGACACACAGGTCATCCTAGAAGAAGAAACTACAAAATTTGAACCATCTTGCTCTAAAGGAAAGGGGGTTGTTTCTGAAGAGATAGATTTTGATGAAGAAAGAAATTCCAATGATCAATCTATCGAAGAAGAAGATTCAACAGAAGTAGACTCTGATGCAGAAGAAGATTCTAAAAGTGAACAAGAGTTTGAATGTGATTCTAAAGGTGAACCAGAGTCAAAAGAAAAAGAGGATGATCTATAGGAACCGGGGCATGATGAAGAAAGAACTATGTCTCTACCTAAGTATGTAGTTGAAGAAATTCCTAGAACATCATTGCCTGTGATTTCAAATGTTCCTCATACACCTCCAAATCCAAACACTCCTCCACCACCTGTTCCTACATCACCTATTCCCACCACCATCATACCCACATTAGATGTTTCATCTACCCTTGCAGCATCAACCATACTTGTGATACTCCTTCAATGACAAGTATACACACGGTTGATATTTTGTCAAGTCCTCCATCATCTATTCCTAGCCTATCATCACCATCATATGATATCACTTCAAAGACTGATTTTAATCGGTTCATGAATGAATCCATGAGTAATCAACTTAATGTGCAAACTACAAGAATAGTTATGACATACATTACACCCATTGTCACAATACCAGTCATTACTTCAGAAGTGACAATGACAATAGAGTTGACGGTTAATCCAGAAGCTCATACTTACTCTCTTCCCCCTTGGTTGATATCTCAAGTGTCGAAGCGAAAAAAGCAAATGATTTCTCTAGAAGAGCTCAACCTTGAAGAGATAGTCCCTCCAAAAGCTAAGGGGAAGAAAAAGGCGAAAGTGTATTCACAGCTGAATGTTGACAATACTAGTCATAAATATGCAAAAATTGGCATACCATTGCAGGAGGAAGGAGATGTCAACATGGAGGATTACACAGTGACAAGGGTTCAGCTTGGCAAGGTCACAAATTTAAGTGCAAAAGCAGATGCATAGGTGACTTTGGATATACTAGGCTGAAGACTGGACAAAATGGAGCAAGTTTGAAATATGTACAAACAGAGGGCAGAGCATCATGCCACTATTGTAAGGAGACTTGCAGGATCTTCAATTAATGCGCAACCATTGGCAATGGTGAGTGTTGAGGACCAAGCTATCAAAAAAGATGAGAAGTTTTCCTCCAAAGGCAGGGTCTTGTATGATTTCATCAAAAATATCGTAGAACACAGTTCTCAGATTATAATTGTTGTGAATGAGAAAACTACTCTACTGGCCAAGATCACAACAGAGCTTGATAAGGAGAAGAGTGTACTTTCTCACGAGTGTAGAGAGATGAAAAAATTCCTGTTGTCATGGTCACAAATGAAATAGGAAAAGCTCAATAAATTGGTGGAATTCAGGGTAAATCCGGACAAGGAAAAATTCATAGAGGTAAGAGAATCATTGAAGCATCATATTCAGGTGATTGAGTCTCTTACAGAGGATCTCCACCAAGTGCAGGAAGATGTTGAAGGGCATCGTGTGATTCTTGAAAGAGGAATCAAGGAGTTACCGAGGCAGCTTCTTGAGGAGAATTGTATCTTGTCAGCCATAGAACTATCCTAGATCTTTTCAGAAGCCATCATGAAGTTGGTTGACAGTGCAAAATTTTTAGAAGCCTCTCTAGATGTCATTTTTGATACAAGGCTTACATTGGATAACCTTAAAATGCATCTTGACAGGTGCAAAAAGGTTCACTCATCCGCCATGAGATTGATCATGAGGATTCACACCATTATGGAT
This sequence comes from Sequoia sempervirens, assembly GCA_007258455.2. Classification (NCBI taxonomy): domain Eukaryota; kingdom Viridiplantae; phylum Streptophyta; class Pinopsida; order Cupressales; family Cupressaceae; genus Sequoia; species Sequoia sempervirens. Next base: position 47,554 of record VDFB02380737.1, read on the forward strand.
TACACCATTGGTCTAGATGAGAAGTTCATGCAAGAGACCAGGAAGAAATATGAAGACTTCTGCACCCAAGAACCATGAATATTCCTGATCTCTAAGTGTTAGGCTTTTTGATGCTTTCCATTATGCATCTTGTAAATAGTTTTTGACATCATAAATGTCTTTTCTCGAAATGTAATTGCACCAAAATTTGAGATGTAATTTCTTGAAGAAAAATTAAACTTTGACTTTGGTCAAAGTTAGGTGATATTTTCCTTAATTAGCTCACCTAACTTTTCTAATTTTACTCCTTTGATTTCCTAAATTTCCTCATCCCTCTCCTCTATATATATGAGGGATTTCTATTGAATTGTTCATATTTTATCTCTAGCAATGAAGTGTTGCTCATTTTGCAACAAATGTATGAAACTTTGTGTTCAACTTTGTGAATTTGAATCTTATCAATAAAGAAGGAAGTTTCATACCAGACTTTGCATTGGATCAATCATCTTTGGAAGTTGATTAAGATTGGTAGTAATTATTATGTGAGATCTAAGGGCTTCAAGTAAATCTATGCGAACTTTGTGTTACATTTTTTACTTTGAATTTAAGTTTATGTTTAAGTAACCTTTGGTGGATAAACTACAAGACTTTGTGCTTGTATTTGTTTTCATTGTTCATATAACTATTGTGGTGATGTATCTAGAAGACTTTGTGCTTCTAATATAACACTTGTTACGTATCTCAAGGATCTACTATTGGAAAGTTATAGAATGACTTTGTGCCTTCATAAGCCTTCCTTTCTCGCTTTTATCATTATTGCTATCATGTTGGTATCTCTACACTTTGCTTTGTCAAGATATAGATATTGGAATTACTGCTTTGTCTTTTGTTTGAAGTTGCACTGAATCAGAACTACCGATTGTGGAGTATTGTAAAATATCTTCTCTGAAAAAAGAGAGAAGGATGAATGTGACACACCTTGAATCCATTAATCATAGTGTACATGTTGTAAATACTTAGTTAGTTTTACTTGTTTTTGAAAGTAGTAAGAAGGGTGCCTCCCATTTATGGGAGGAGAGATTAGCATCAACTATATGGGATAGACTACATAAAACCTCTAATCTTTGAGTATCACCGGTCAATTTTCTAAGGTTATCCATTATAGGCACTATTAGTTACGCCAAAGATTCAATTCTCAAGTAGTCTTATAGTCCTAAATCTTTGTCCAATTATTCAATTTATCTTTGGGAACATTGGGTAACAAGAGTCTCAACATCTGAAAAAATGTTTGGTTGTGAAGTTGTCTTTGGTATTGTAGGATTAGGGATAGAGTCTAAAATGGGTTGGGTATTGATAATAATTTAAATGAAAGAGTTGGAAGACTCTGGATCCACAATAGATTTAACATCATGAGATGCCATAAGTCTAGAACTACATCTCAGCAAAGTATTGACAATAGGACACCAGGTTGCGAAGCTCATGTGAGTTTCAAAACACTGGGTATAAGGCCCAACTAATGCTCAGTAAACTTGGTGATGGATACACACTTCAGAGGTGGTTCCTAAATGAACAATCTAAAAAACCCTTGTAAAGACTCCATTTAATTATCAACTAGGGCTAATGTAAGCTTGTGATGATGCCGACACTATATGTGTACCCAAAGATTCTATGCTACCTATATCATCTAGTATAGGTGATTGACACATATGTAAAAGGAATTCAAGCTTAAAATACAAAACAAGGAAAAAGGATTAAATCTATAAATATTGCTATAGGTACTTACATCTTAACACTCTGACTAGTTCACTGTTAAAACCTGAACACTGTAATGAACTTAACACTGCTAACTTAGACTCCCTTAGGAGGAAAATGTATTGAGACAAACAAATCATGAAGCATAAGACAAGATCTCATTCACATGTATAGGTAATGAAGAATTTGATTAAGATGACTATAATAATGAAAGCATCTAATATGAAAACATAAATTAAAGTATAGAAATTAGAGTGGAGAACAGTTACCTTGAGTGTCCCTTGCTCAAGTGATTGTACCCACAAAATAAACTCAAATCTAAAATTCTTGAATCAATTGAACATAATGATAAACTGGAGCATCTTTATTGTAGATAACTATATTTCATAATCTAACAAGAACCTTCAAAGATATCTTATTCATGAAATCATATTAGGAAACTAACAAAGTATTGTCTGTGTAATGGAAAAACTATATCTATCTAAACATATCCATACAATATATCTACTCAACCACTGATCCAACTATATAGGTTCAAGGGAGGTTTATTAGAATGAGGACTCAAAACATAAAACTAAATGTAAATTTCCACTCCACTGTGAAATAGAGAGTGAAGAATTTTGTGTAACTAAAATTGTAACTGAAAAGATGGAAGAAGATGATTAGGATTGGAACTCTATCCTTAACAACATAGCAGAGATGTGTACTGTGGAAAACATTGTGTTGGTTTCCCAATTATTGTAGACTCCTTCCTTCATCTATCTTATTAAATGGTCTAGTGATTCAAAATCATCCTCATATATGAGCACTTCCACATTTGCAGCTATCACATTCCTATTGTTTTGGAATTTCCCTTACATCTCTATTTGAAATCCTTTGGTTGCGAGCTACGTTTCCTAGTGCTACGAGTTACACTTTGCTTACTCTAGCTTCTCGGCTACAAGGAGTTAATTCATCTAACACATGAACAATACTAATAACCATAAATTAAACATAGATCCATGCTGCATTCCATACACATTCACACAACTAATTATGCAATTACAATCATATTGTAATCATAATTCCATACATCAAAACCTGGTTCAAGTTGCAGGAAAGACATAAAAAGATAGATAATTTTAGGAATGTATATGAAATGAGTATCTAGAAATTTCTTGACCTAAAACAACATAAAACTAGCTAATACTTGGTCTCGTCATTCCCCACCCCCCCAACTAAGATATTGCTTGTCCTCAAGCAATTAGTTTAGGACCCAAGGTCATTTCCCTAAAACTTGTAACCACATCCACTCTTTTTCCCTATTTCAAGTAGTAGCCTCCATAAGTTGAAAGTATTTCCCATTTGAAATGTTCTACCTCTTCCCATTCTACATCCTGTTCCCTTGTCCAATGTGGAAATGGGTACAAGAGCATTAATGGATGAAAGGTAAGAGGTACCCATGTGATTCCTCTTTCTCTAGCAATCGCTATACACCTATGAGATCTCCCAAGTATGGATACAAAATTATATAAAGAGTGTGGTTCCTTTTTTGTAATTTAGGAGTCAATTCTTCCCACCTTCCTTGCACAAACTTTAAAGCATGATGGATGTTACCTATAGCTAGCTATTGCATCCTAACATGATCATACTCTCTAACATTTATGATTCTTCTACCCACACCCTTATGCTTTAGGGGAGTTTTCTATTCCTATATGATTGTACCAGGTTCCTTTGACTCTTTCCCAATTTGGAGAGCAATAGATTTCTCTCTCAACATAGTCTTGCATTATATTACCCCTCTATTGCTTGTTCGTGAAGTAAGAAGCTAGTGCTTTGACTTGCAAATCCCCCATAAACATCAATGGGTTCCATTTTGTATCTTCTGGTAGAGTAAGATTATGCAAGTAAAATTCACACAATTGATCTTGTACATCTAGTGTAAAATCAACAAAAATATTTAAAAAACTCAAATTTTCTACTCAGGGCAATTGGTAAGCTACTAATTAGTTGGCTAAACTGAAAACAAGGAAATTTCTCTTGAAAAAATAAAGCATACACCCTAGCGGGTGGCCTACATTTGAGGATTTGTGTAATTTCTTCATCTCTGACTGTCAACTTCTTCAATTTAGTTTCCTTCTACTCAAGAACCCTAGCATGGTTAGCTGTCATTTATGTTCTTTCCTTTTCCCATGCTGCTAAGAGAATTCATCAATTATTTTCCACAGATCATACCCTAGGGACATAATAGTGGGGCCAATTGGGGTTCTAATTAAAGGAGGTCTACCTTTAGATAGAGGTTCTTTATTCCCTATTTCCACAAGAGCAAGCTATGCAAGAACATCCAGCTTGGACCCATGTTCAAATTTGTGTAATTTTTCCTCCAATTTTTTAATTTCCATGTCCCTCTCATTGTCCCTTAATTGATAGAATTTCAATAAATCCTCTAATTGCTTTATTATGTCAAAGGCCTCTTGCAATTCTTTCATAACATTCCTTTCCTCTATAAACAAATCTTCCTTTTTCTAAAAGTTGATTATCAACACTCATGGCATAGTCACAACCCTCACTATCATAACCTTGTGGGGCTTTCTTTCTTATTTTTTAGCAAAAAAGGCATCCTCTAAATCAGATTCAAAGGTGCTTGCAAAATATCATTATTGTTTAACTAGTGTATTTACATTGCCAGAGGTATCCCCCTTTAATTCTAAATCAATTTCTATTGGCACAACTATTGAAAATTAAGGTGTTTATGTAGCTTAATACTTTGTAAGACTTTATGATTGTTGATATAAATATGTATTCTTTGTTACAGATTCTTTGTGGGTGATTATCTGATTAATTAATTTTATCATATGTAGAATGAAGACAAAAGGTTGTGGAAGAATTAGATAGGATATTAGAAGATACACAACATATACCATGGAGAAACCCTTTCGGGAAAAAAATCCACCAAGAATCAGTGTATTATTTAATCTTTTAAGTAGATTACAACAATTCCAATCCTTGCTTGAGAATGCTTCTTTTTCCTTCATCAAATCTTCTTCACAACCTGCAATAAAACTGATAATAACACTCTTCAACTTGCTTGAGATAAATAGGCAATAAACAACTTTGTAAACTCCAAAAGAGTTACAATTACAATGCTCAATCCCTATCTCACAAAAGGTACGCCTATCTCTTGGAAGTAAAGTTATGTCGTGAAGAACAATTTCAAATCATCATCTTCATTCATTTGGGCATCCCAAATTGAAGTAGTAACTCAACCTTTATTCTACAAATATCTTCAAGGCTTTATCCTCAAAGTAGGTTCCCAAGAATGGGCCCACTTAACTTAGCCTTCTAAAATATCTTAACATGCAAAGGAGTTAATTCCAAGAAGCCAACTTGGGCACCCAAGGTGGGTCCAAGTCATTTTCTATTAATTGAAACATCTCTCTCCACCATTCATGCAAGAATGGTCATCCCTTGTTAACTAAAGGTAGCTACTTGTTATCTATCATCCAACTTGAGTAATTAGTCATGCATTCCAAGTTAACTAAAGTCAACTAGCATTCAACTAAAACTAACTGAATTGAACTAAACCATAACTGAACTGAATTGAATTGAACTGAACTGAACCAAACTAAATTAAACTGATTCTAAACTAAACTAAACTAAATTGAACTTCATGCATGAAAACATCAAACCCTAACTCTTAGGATGTTTACATTCATTCAAAAGTGTTATCTTTTACTCCAAACAATTAACTTAACTCAAGGTGAGTGTCACCTTCCATGCGGGCGCCCCATGTGCCCCTATTATTTAGGAACTCATATTGGACACCCTCACATGCTCCTAACATTTATAATTAATTACAAATGTCAATTAACATGATTATTTCATCAAATATTAATCTCTTTCTAATCCTAGTGTTGGCGAACACTTTCCAAGGATTTAGGAGATACATGAAATAAATAATGTTTAGGATTGCAATTAAATGGCATCCTATTTCCAACATTCTCCCACTTGACATTATACATTGTAATTATTCTAAACAAGGAATAATAATTTTAAATCAAGTATAGGACTCAAGGCCAATGGCCTTCCTGCACCAACTAATCAATCCATGCCAACTTCAAATGCAACCTGCATAATCATGAAGCTCCAAGCAAATGATTAAAACCAAGATAACTTATTTGTAGGAAATGGTTTCATAAGATAATCTACAACATTAATTAAAGTGTGAACTTTCTCAATTAATTACCTTCCCACTCTCAACCATTTCTCGTACAAAGTGATACTTTACATCAACATGCTTAGTACAAGCATGATACATAGGATTTTTGGATAAACGCATAGCACTCTGACTATCACATTCAAGTTTAACTTACTTGCAATTAAAATCAATACCTTTCCCAAGTCTCTGTAACCAAATTGCCTCTTTGGAGGCATGTTAAACCACTAAGAGTGTTGAACTTACGTTCAACCAAGGTGTAGGCTTCTCGATCTTTACTATTGAAAATAATTTTTCTTACAAGTTACCATTCCAACATATATCTCTTACCATAAGAGAACTTAAGCCTCACTTATTTCTCCAAGTATCCATGAGGACCTATAGCCAACCAATCCATGCCAAACTCCAAATGAAACACAACACTTTCATGAAGTAATCTAACAAATGATTAATGTACCCAATACATAAGAGAACTACACAATATCAATGTCAAAGCTCCAAACATGACAAAATGATCTAACCATCTCCTACTAGGAGATCACATGCACCATAACATATATATACATCCCGGTCTCAAGAGAAAATGTAATATGCCAAACTCTAAACTAGTATCAAGAGTATAACATGACATCATAACAAATACACTCTATACCAAGAAACCATATCTCTAATCATATGGAGATAGCCTTACCAAAGATGCATCCATGTCACTTCCAACCTGTCCCATTGAACCGTGGTATCAAGTCACATGTGGCATTGTGATTTCCATCCTCTCTACAAAGATCACTCTGAAACATGAAGCAAAGAGTTATCACAAATAATATTAGCTGAAATAACCAATGCATCATTACTGCCATTTGAGGATTCCTCTGTAGAAGAATCATAACTCTCTTTCTTATTCTTACAATCCTTCTTCACATGTCCTGGTTTCCCACAATTCCAACACTTTACCTTACTTTGTCCTTTTGACTTACCCTTCCCTTCCTTGTCTCCCTTAGGTTCCTTTTTCTTAGGCCTACCTTTTACAATCAAGGCATTTTGGATTTCCATTTTAGACTTCCTCCTCATCTCCTCTGATAGGAGAGTAGGAATTATATTGTCCATCTTCGGATTTTCACCACTACCACTGACAGCAACAATTAGATTTTCCCAAGACTCTGGTAAAGAACAAAGTAACAAAATGCATTTATCTTCATCATCAAGCTTTACATCTATAGATGCTAACTAACTTAGAATCAAATTAAAAGCATTCAAATGATTTACAACAAAATTGCCATCTTTCATCTTTAAAGAATACAACTGTCTTTTCATATACAACTTATTAGTAAGACTTTAAGTTTGATAAATATCACCTATTCTCTTCCACAATTTATATGCAATAGTTTCTTTTGAAACATTCAAGAGAACATCATCAGCAAGACATAATCTTATGGTTCCTCTTGCCTTCTTATCAAGCTTAGCCCAATCCTCATCTGACATCGTTGTAGGTGACTTTGTCTCATTACCAACAACTAACCACTGATCTCTCTCTTCAAGGAGATCCTCCATTTTTAATTTCCACATTTCATAATTAGATCCATTGAACCTTTCAATATCTAAATGAGAATTCATTGTAACAAACTTATTTTCCAAAATCAACAATAACAAAAAATAGTAAAAGCTCCCACTACAACCAAAAAACCTCCAATATTTTAAGAGAAAGGCATCCCAATACTCTACCCAACCTCAACTCTGATACCAAATGTTGAAAATTGAGGCGTTTATGTAGCTTAATACTTCGTAAAAAATTATGATTGCTAATCTAAATATGTATTCTTTGTTACAGATTTTTTGTGGGTGATTATCTGATTAATTCATTTTATCATTTGTAGAATAAAGACAAAAGGTTGTAGAAGAATTAGATAGGATATTAGAAGATACGCAACATATACCATGGAGAAACCCTTTCGGGGAAAAAATCCACCAAAAATCAATGTATTATTTAATCTCTGAAGTAGATTACAATAATTCCAATCCTTGCTTGAGAATGCTTCTTTTTCCTTCACTAAATCTTCTTCACAACCTGCAATAAAATTGATAATAACTCTCTTCAACTTGCTTGAGATAAATAGGAAATAAACAACTTTGTAAACTCCAAAAGAGTTACAATTACAATGCTCAATCCCTATCTCACAAAAGGTATGCCAATCTCTTGCAAGTAAAGTTATGTCATGAAGAACAATGTCAAATGATCATCTTCGTCCATTTGGGCATCCCAAACTGAAGTAGTAACTCAACCTTTATTCCAAAAATATCTTCGAGGCTTTATCCTCAAAGTAGGCACCCAAGAGTGGGCCCACTTAACTCAACCTTTTGAAATATGTTAACATGCAAAGGAGTTAATTCCAAGAAGCCAACTTGGGCACCCAAGGTGGGTCCAAGTCATTTTCTGTTAACTGAAACATTTCTATCCACCATTCATGCAAGAAGGTCATCCCCTATTAATTGAAGATAGTTACCTATTATTTGATATTCAACTCAAGTAATTAGTAATGCATTCCAAGTTAACTAAAGTCAACTAGCATTCAACTAAAACCAACTGAAGATAATTGAACCATAATTGCATTGAACTGAACTAAACTAAACTAAATTGATTCTGAACTGAACTAAGCTTCATACATGTAAGCATCGAACCATAACTCCTAGGATGTTTACATGCATTCAGAAGTGTTATCTTTTACTCCAAACAGTTAACTCAAGGTGAGTGTCACCTTCCATGTGGGCACCCCATGTGCCCCTATTATTTAGGAACTCATATTGGACGCCCTCGCATGCTCCTAACATTTAGAATTAATTACAAATGTCAATTAACATGATTATTTCATCAAATATTAATCTCTTTCTAATCCTAGTGTTGGGGAACACTTTCCAAGGATTTAGGAGATACATGGAATAAATAATGTTTAGGATTGCAATTAAATGGCATCCTATTCCCAACAACATCTTCTTTTTCCTACTTCTTAATTAATCCCCTCATAACACCTTTCTTCTTCAAGTGGTGTGAATGCTTGGGCTATGTGAATTTCTTCTACGTCTTGGTAGGTGGAGAAGAAGATTCACCTTTTCTCTTCTTGGTTTTTGGTGTTTTGACAAAAGTGGGGGTTTCTTGGGTATCTCTTACTGCAGGTTCCTTAGAGGCTGCAAGTGGTGATTCTTGCAAGCTTTTCTCCTCTAGCTCTCCTTTGTTGTGGGTAGGTGAAGCAATAGGGGAGCCAGAGGGCATTTCTCTTCCTAATACAACAAATGATTCCATATTTTTTGGAACAACAGGTTCCTCAAGAATGTTATTAATATGACTGCAATATACAAAACTCTCCCATGAAACATGTGGGAACTAAACCCTCACACTTATTTTTATCAATAGGGTAACTAAGCAGTAATGTGACAATGTAATGTTGTTTCTCTTCCTTTTGTATTAAGAACTCATTCTTTTCAACAAATTATAAAGAAAATTGGGAACATTTACATGCCAATTATGTCGAAGGTGGCTTAAAATTTTGAAATGGATTATGTATAATAGAGATTGCCTACCATCACATGTGAGATACTTAATTATTATGAAGCAACAGAATCCCAAACCCATGGCAAGGATAATCTTTTAGTACCTTGGGAGGATGAGTCCAGGTTCTCTCCATGTTATTTGAATTCATCCCCGGTAGCAACAACATTTTCCATAACTGGAAACTCCTCCTCTTCTCTTGGAAATCCTAAAACCTTTGTAATGGTGGCCTCTGAAGCATCCACTTTCAACCCTCTTACAGGTTCCTCATTGTTTTGTAAAGTAGCAATAAATGGTTGGGTCATAACTTTGTTGAACTTTGTGAGTTTTAAGAAGTAGTCTATCCAACCAGTATGCTGAAAAATAGGAAACACCAATCTATTTTCTATTTGATGATTATGTGTAGATGGTTCTCTTTAGATTATATCTCCACCCATGATGACAATCTGCTTTGTTTGTGCTCAAATTATTTGTTTATCACTTTCACCACACCAATCCCTTTCTACTAGTGTGCTTGTGTTTTCCAAATGTAGTTGTTCTACCCCTTCTCCTTTCCTTTTGAGTTTGAATTGTAGCTTGGTTGATAGGATTGTATATAGAATGGGGAAAAAAAATGGAAAAGGATTTGCAAAAGTGTTTGGGTTTTGTAAATCAAGAAAATGAAAATGAAGAGTACCACTTCCCCTCTCCCAACTAAAGGTATTAAGTGTTCTCACTTAATTGCATTATACTTGGTGGAGGTTGAAATGATGAATTGGAAATATTAAAAATGATACGAAGCATGCAAAATCTAATATGTAAACATGTAAGAAAATAATTTCCATCTACAATAATTATGGAAAATTAATGTGTACTTGTATAAGTCAAGTGAATTGAAACTTAGCTCGTGTGATAGTAACTTGAACTTCCCACAACGAGATTTGATGTGACCGCTCATACTTGCAATTGGTGAAAAATGATATAACTACATGGACAATGGTGAATGATGTTTTTGAAAGGCTACAAGATGTATAGTGATGTGATGTGAAATAAATAGCATAGCACATGGAAATTGAGAAAATTGATAAGAATGGTATGTGGGATGAGGTGGATGAAGTTGCATGTAGTGAAATGATAGTTTTGAGGCTGGATGTACAAAATAATAAAGTGTATATGGATGGATATACAATTAATTTGGTAGAATTTTTGAAATTTTTGACAAGCAAGTGCTACAGGTGCTTGCAATAATATGTCCCTTTTTGAATTTTGTTGCCTATAGGCATGAAGCTATAGGTCCCTACTACATCATGGATTACACTTGAAAATGGTTGTTGATTGTTTCCACCTATGTTGTGTGTGCATATGAAATGTGATAGGAAATTATACCTCGGTGACCTTAGTAGGTGAGTTGTGTAGCTCATCTATTGAGTCATGTGGAGAACCTATTGTATCTATTGTTGAATCTTCAATGTCTGGTACATTTTTTTTGGTAGAGTCACTCTCCAGTCCATATTGGTGTATTAAGGAAAAAATAAATTCAGTCTTCAACATTGGCTTTGTTAACCAATTTTCACCTACGGGCTCAATCAGGGGAAATTATATTTCAAATTTGCACGTGGATCAAATGTGGCTCCCATAAGGGTTGAGTCTAGCGTGCAAATGCTCAGATTTCCTTGAAAAGGTCCTTATCTGGTGCTACCTCATAGGGAGGTCTATTGGAAAGCCTTGCCTCGGTCAGTTTTGGCAAAAAACTCATTGAAGCAGAAAGTCGACAAGACCCTCCTGTTGTCTTGCCAACTAGCAGTGCGTTTTATTTGTTTGAATACACCAGTTGCCAAGACATTCAGGTCGTCATGAGTCTTTATGTATCTCTCCGCTAACAAAGTCACTTCAAAGGTTGTTCACAAGTTAGCATCAGACAAAGGTCTCGGTGACCTAACAAAGGTCTCAGCAAAATTTTTGAGCTCAATATGAGGTCTCGCCGACCAGGTAGGGTCTTGCCAAGATAAAGCAAGCTCGTCGAGAGAGTTTAACATCGATATATCGTCTGGCCGACAGGGTGATGTCTTGCCGAGGAGATTTCACTTGCTGACAGAAGGTTCGGTCGGTGTAATGTCTCACCGACTGAAGGTGGTCTCGTCGAAGCAAAATGAATTCGTCATGATGTCTCACCAACCTAATGACCTTTTACCAAAAGAATGTGAGCTCGACATAAAGGAAAGGAGTCACCATGATGTCTCGGCAAAAGCATGAGGTCCTGCCAAAGAATGAAGGGTCTCGGTATAGTGTTTTGACCTCACTAAGAGGTCTCACTGACATATGGGTGTCTCGCCGACAGAGGAGCGCAGTGGTATAAGGCTGGGGGTTCGGCAGGAGGTCTTCCCGACTTGCCAGTGTCTCACCAAAGAGTAAGAGCTCGGGGAGATGTCTCGGCGACTAGCGACGTCTCAGCGAAAGTGTTTCCTTTGGTGTAGTGTCTCACCGACCAAGCAAAGTCTCCCCGACTGAAACGAAGAGAGCTCGAGAAGAGTTCTTGCTAAAGTAGAGTAGCTCAACAAGAGGTCTTGCTGACAAGGGAGGGTCTCCCCGAAATAGAATGAACTTAGGAAAAAGGAGTAAGCTCGCCGAAGGATCTTTCTTTCGGCTTAGTGTCTAGCCGACCTAGTGGTGTTTTGCCGAAGTATGAGGGGCTCATGTGAGGTCCTGCCGATAGCGATAGATTTTCCAGTAGAAAGGGGACATCGGTGTGATGATGGAAGCTCGATATAACTCGCACTGACAGTTGTAAGCTATCCTGATGCTGTTGTAGAGTGTAATCACATTGGGGAGACATGGCCAATGTCTCACCGACATGGGATTTTGATGAAGATTTTTGACCACCTAAGGAAGCTTGTATGACATTTGCTCAGCCAATTGGAGGAGGCTGCAGGTGAGCCGTGGCAATTTGACTAGTGAGAGGAAGATCAATAGAGGGAAAGCGACGTGGATTTTCTCTGAGCCCAGGAGCATTCAAAGTAGCTCGGCAAGGAGGTTTGAAGGTGGACACGAAGACCAGGAAGTTAATGTTGTAGTTGTGAAAGATCAAGAGGGTCATTCTTGGAGCAACTCTTCACTAACATAAACAACAGGGATACACTTGAATGCAACATTAACTTCATTCAAAAATATCTAAGGGGAAGATCTTTTTGAAGACTGATATTTTTGTAAGCCCTAGGGGGTCGACATCTTTTTGTATATAAGGCATTTTTGCCTCTTTGTAAAGGAGTTCGGATTATGCATTCTCAAGAGTTAGTGATTTTTAACAATCCTTTCTCAATTGATGTATTCTTTGTAACTCATTTCGATTCTGGAATATAAAACACGAAGTTTACCTTGAAAGCCAGTGTTAGTGTTCAGACTACTCTAATTTTTGTATTGTTAGACTATGCAAGTTTTCAACTGTGCTTTTCTAAGTCTGCATTCATACCTTAAAGCTGTGAAGTTCAACCTTCCTTCTAAAAATATGTATGTAGATCAATCCTTTTAAGAACAATGCATAAGTTCAATAGGGTTATGTTGAGTAAATGAAATAGCTACCATTAGTTTTCCAATGTATGTTCATCTTGTTTTTATTTCAAGATTTCTTATTTCAGTGTATCACCATAGTATTTAGTTTTATGCACTCTTTCTCCCTTTTCTTTTACAAAATCAGTAGTTTAGGTGACACCAAAGGAAGCCGGCCTTCTCCGAAGGTTGACCTCTGTCTATAAGTGACCCACAACTTTGGAGGTCTTCCCATGTTACATTGAGGTGTTGAACATCAGGCTCAACAAGGGTGCAAATTCAGATAACAATTTTTGTCACGCCCGGTAGGACAAGTACCACATTATACCATTGGTTTAGTATGCAACCAGCAAGTTTCAGACTTTGTAGAGGTCAATTTTGCATACTTGGCGACTCCATAGAGAGAAAGAACTACAGAATCAATGTTTTTACAATTTATGAGAAGAGTTCAGACAAGGAGCAGCTTAGTTCCTTTCGAATATTTGCAGCTGTCACCACCAAGAAGACAAGGCAGAGCAACAGAAAGGCTAGGGACAACATTTATCTATTCTAGAAGAACTAAATCTACTCCTCCATCTGTAGGATCTCATAGTGTTATCCCATTTTTTGTTCCACCTAGAGTGCAAGTAAATCCATTTCAACCACCTTCAATGGCTGCTCCAAGGAATCAACCATTTGTTGCTTTCAATGGAGGGAGTCCCTTAAATTTGGTACAGCATAATGACATTCCAATGGAAGCCTTGAAAATTCTGCCAACTTTCAATAGGGAAGATCAGACTACCTCGATTGAACACATGCGAGATGTGGCTTTGTTATGCGGAGTCCATCACATAACTCAAGAGGATGTTGCTGTGAGATTATTAGCTGATTCACTGAAAGGAAGAGCTGTGCAATGGTATAGGGGCCTAACAGTTGGCTCAGTCACAACTTGGGATGAATTTGGGGACAAGTTGCATAAAAAATTTCAAGATAGGTCTGATAATTTGTCTTTATTGGAACAATTAACTACGATTAAGAGGGCTCCACAAGAGCAAAAGAATGATTTCAATTTCAAATTTCAAAGAACTTGGGATAGAATCCCTGCAACGGTGAGGCCTTCACCTGAATATGCCTTCCTGTATTATCTTAGAGCTATAAATAGCAATATTTCAGTTTTAATATAGTTAATGGGAGGAGTGTCTTTGCCAGATGCCTTTGAAATAGAAATCAGAGCTGAAAACAGCCTAATACAAGCTGGTAAACTTGCTCCTAGGCCACCAATGCCTATATTTTTAGATATTCATTCGAATATCCCTTTGCAAATACCACCTTTTGCACCTTTGCCACCTGTTCCAGCGGTTCCAGCTGCTTCAACACAAGAAGCTGTTGTTTCAAGTTCTTCAAATGAGTTATAGGAGATCAAAAGTTTATTACATACTTTTGGTAATAAGCTTGTGAGCTTGGAAAAGCAACAATCATATAACACGCCTCAGCAACAGCAGTATGAAGGTAATAGACAAGCTTACCAAGGCAACTATCAGGGCCCAAGACAGGGGGTAAATACTAGACCTTTTCAGGCTTATGCTCCAACACCTGATAATGCAGTCAAGGATCTTGTCCCTGTTCAAAATAACTTAGCATCAGATTATGAGTGGTTCTACCCTTGTAACCAGCCTCATAATCAAGCCACTTGCTCAAACAGACTTATTAATCGGGCACTTATGGTACAAAATGCCTCAAGTTCACAGCAAAATGAATTCAATAATACATCTCTACAACACCAAGATCAGCCTACCAATGACACTACTCTTCTTAACTGGCAAGGTGAAGAATTTTGTGGATTGAATGTAGATGATTCTTCGGTTGCAGCTAACACAAGGGCGAAGAAAAGAGCTTTTGAGCTTGATCAAACAGTTGATAAAAGAAAAGCATCAACTGCAGAACCATCTATCTCTCAAGTGATTTGTGGATCACAAAGAAATTAGCAACTCCTAGTGAAGGAGCAGCCACGCTTACAAGCCGACCACGCTGGCATAAAGGTACATCATAAATTAAACCCAGTTGTACCCTATAACATTCTTGATAGTATGAAAAAGAAAAATGTAATGATGTCAATGTGGGATTCATTAGCCATCCCACGTCAAAAAGATCTGTTACACTCAGCTTTGTCAAATTTTAAGGGGTCTGATGAATCTGAATCTCCAATAGGTTAAGTTAGGACTGTGTTGATGAATAATACTCAAGGAGATGATAAATAGCCCAACAAAGAGATAGGAAAAGAAGTTAAACCACTTCCATTTTATGTGTCAGTAATCATAGGTGATAAGTTAGTTCATAACTGTATGGTAGACAGTGGAGCTAGTAGCTCAGTGATGCCAAAGCAAATTGCTGACAAACTTGGATTGAAGTATCAACCTTTAGAGAAAAGAGTGATTCAATTGGATGGTACTTCAGTTAATACATTGGGTGTTATTAAAGACTTGAGTCTTACCCTTCATGCTTTTCCTAAATTTTCAGTTCCTGAGGACATATGTGTCATAGATCTCCCACCTTTCTTTTCTTTGTGCCTCTCAAGAGACTTTACAGCTAAGATAGGTGGTTATGTTTCAGCTGACTGGTCACATATATTTTTTAGAGCCAGATATGGAACCAAAGTCACTATTAAATCTGAAAAATTGGCTATAGACCACATTGAGCCATATAACCCAAGTCCTATCAACGATGTTCCTACTGCTGCAGACACAAATTGTGTCATTTTTTCTGACACTGAACTAGCTATCGTTCAAGAACTTCAATCAGAAGTTATTCCTGATGTGCTTCTACATGAGTGGGCAGCTGAAAATGTGTGGGACAGTCCTGTAGATCTTATTCAAGATGCTGGTATGGGTAATTATGTGATGCTTGAACCTGATGCGAAGATCCCAAACCTTGAAAAGGGTACAGATCAGTTGTTGCAACAACAAAGTGGACTTTGGGAAATATTTTTTGATGGTTCCAGAAGCAAGAATGAAGTAGGTGGAGGTGCAATGCTGATTTCTCCACAGGGTGATAAGTATTTTTCAGCCTTTCATTTTACTTTTGCATGTTCTAACAACAATGCTGAGTATGAGGGACTCATTCAAGGCCTTGAGTGGGCAAGGAAAAGAGGGATTGACTATTTGAAGGTCTATGGAGACAATGAACTGATAGTTAATCAGATAAGGGGGCTGAATGTTGCCAGGAATGATGCTTTGAAGTCTTACAGAAATAGAGTATGGAACATAATTGAAGAATTTAATGCCTTTAATCTGATTTCTATTCCATGAAATCAGAATAAGCATGCTGATAGACTTGCAACAATTGAAGCGCAGTTTGATATCCCAGGCGATGTCAAAAAGGAAAAAATATAGCAACATGTCAAGGTGGTTATCAAGCCATCGATTCCTGATAACAACATTCACCGGCAGGTATTTGAAAGTGATGAACATATTTTAACCTTTCTACTCCAAGAGGATCAATTTACTGTAGTAAACCTGGAAAAGATCAAACAACAGTATGATGATCAAGTGATATAGTTGAAGAAAAATAAATTTCCCAAAGGGCTGGTTACCTTGGAATCCATATTCAATTCTGATGACCAGCTTAAGAATAACAAAGTCGGCATTCAAGTGAAAGAAGATCATTATTAAGAAGTGGAAATCTTTAAAGGTAAGCTTCTCAAATTAGGCAAAATCTGTTTAGCTGAGGATAAGAGAGCTTTCATTGTTTTATGCCAAGAATATCATGATGTTTTTGCTTGGAAATATTTTGATTTAAGAGGGTTTGATCCTCATATTGCACAACATACAACTGAGTTAGAACCCGATGCCAAGCCTGTTAGACAAAAACAGAGACCATTGAACCCTAAGCTTAAACCCTTGATGATCAAAGATCTAACCAAGTTAGTTGAGGGGGCTATTGTATTTCCAATTAAACACACATCTTGGGTTTCTAATCTTGTTTTGGTTAGAAAAAAGAATGGTGAGATAAGATTATGTGTAGACTTTAGAGACCTTAATAGAGCATCTCTGAAAGGTCATTATCCTTTGCCATCTATGGAACAAATTCTTCAAGCTGTTGCTGGATCAGAAAGATTTTCTCTTCTGGATGGATATTCGGGTTATAACCAGATTCTAGTCAAAGAGGAGGATCAGTATAAAATAAAATTTACAACAAAATGGGGCACTATGGCCTACAAGAGAATGCCTTATGGTTATCTAATGTCGGTGCCACCTTTCAGTGTGCCATGGATATGGCATTTCAGAATTTAATTCAGAAATGTCTGCTAGTTTATCTAGATGATAGAACTGTATATTCAAAAAATGCAAATGAACATTTGTCACATCTCAAGCAAGTTTTTGAAAAATGTAGAGTATGGAATATCTCTCAATCTGACAAAGTATTTTTGTAGTTCATGAAGGTAAGTTGTTAGGTCACCTAGTGTTAAAAGATGGAGTTACCATTGACCTTGAAAGAGTTAAAGTCATACTTGAACTGCCATTACCCAATCACAAGAAGGGATTGCAAAGATTTTTAGGGAGAATCAACTTTATAAGAAGATTCATTCCTAATGTTGCAAATTTACTACAGCCCTTGACCGCCATGCTTAAAAAGAATGTAGTTTTCAGTTGGACTGGAGAAGCAAAACGTAGTTTTGAAGAAATCAAGGAAGCTTTAGCATCAGCTCCAACACTGAAAAGTCCAAATTTCTCTAAAGACTTCTTCTTGTATGCTTTTGGCAGCATTAGTTCACTTTCTGCTATGCTGGTTTAGAAAAAATAGTGATAATTTAGAGTAGCCAATAGCTTTCTTTAGTCGGGGACTTGCTGATTATGAACAAAAATATACATTTGTGGAGAAACATGTTCTTGCTGTGATCAAAAGCCTAAAAAAGTTTAAACCTTTGGTTTCGAACAACAAAATTCATGTTCTGATTGCACACCCAAGTGTGAAAGAATTTCTATTAAATAAAGATCTAAATGATAAAAGAGCAGGATGGGTCACTAAGGTTATGGAATACGATGTGGACATCAAGATTACCAAATTAGTTAGGGGTAAAGGTCTTTGTGAACAACTTGCTACAGGGTCAAGCAGTGAAAATGACTTAGAAAAGGATATTGTTTTTGTTAATACAAATGGACCTCAGAATGCTCGGGATGATGTGCCACCGGTAACAACAAATTGGGTTCAAGACATCACCCATTTTTTACAAATTGGTGAGTGTCCACCAGGTTTAGACAAAGCTAAATAAAGATACTTCAGACTGTAGTCAATACCATATGTGTTGGTAGATAATGTTATTTTCAAAAAAGATCTAAATGGTGTTCTCTTAAGATGTATTCACAGTGATCAAGTTGAGAAGATACTTTGTGAGTTTCATGATGGAGCTTTAGGAGGTCATTTTGCTTCAAGAACTACTGCCTGGAAGATCATGAGAGCTAGTTACTACTGGCCCAACTTGTTTAAAGATGCATATGCATGGTCAAGAAAGTGTATCAAATGTGCTTTATTTGTAGAAAAAGAAAAGCTGCCTGCTATGCCTCTACATCCAATTCAAGTGGAGCAACCCTTTATGAGATGGGGCATCGACTTCATTGAGCCAATTAATCCACCATCCAGTGCCGGTCATAAGTGGGTGCTTACTGCTATAGACTATTTTACACACTGGACGGAGGCAGTAGCTTTGAAAGAAGTAAATGAATCTTCAGTTCTGAGCTTTTATGAAGACATAATCACTAGGTTTGGAGTTCCTGACTCCATCATTTTGGATAATGCTCTTGCATTTGTTGGATTAAGAGTCACAGATTGGGCTATTAAGCATGGGATTCATTTGAATACTTCCTCTAATTATTACCCATAGGGTAATGGATTAGTTGAAAGTACAAATAAAAACTTGATCAGAATCATTAAGAGGACTATGGAAGAGAATCAATGAATTTGGCATACCACATTGAAATCTGTAATTTGGGCAAATAGAGTAACCCCTAAGAGATCAATGGGTAATTCTCCATATGTCCTTGTTTATGGTAAAGAGGCTAGCTTACCTCTATTTGTAGAGCTTCCAACTCTAAACATCGTTCATCAGTTGGAGATGTATGAAGAACATGACCCAATGTCCATAAGGTATGCATAGCTCATGGAACTTGAAGAATCAAGAGATAGGGCCATGAAAACTTTGGAGTATCATCAGCTCTAAACAAAGAGAACATTTGACAAGAAAGCTACAGTCAAAATTTTTAAAGAAGGTGATATTGTTCTCAAATGGGATGTTCTAAAAAGCTGGCCAGGCCATCACACCAAGTTTGACAACATGTGGATGGGTCCATTTATTGTTAAAGACTACAAAGAACACAATGCATACCAACTGGCCACAATTGAAGGTGAAGTTCTTCCTATCCCAGTCAATGGGATACACCTCAAGCCTTGTTTTGAGGTTTGATAAGTTCCTCCATTATACATATTAGATTAGGTTTTATGTTTTCAATAAGTTCTTTTGCACTTTGGTTTGTTTATTGTTCCTTTCCCTAGGTGTTGTTCTAGCACAGTGATAGTTTCTTTTCAGGTTCTCCAGTTTCAGCAAGTTCCCATTGTCCTGTTGTGTTTTAGGAGTCTCAAGTGAGTTGCAGCCATGTGCGAACTATTTTTGATTTTTTTTGAGTTTTCCTAACAACTCCATGCCCAATGGACAAGTTTTAGCTACTGGTTTCCATGTTTAGCAGGAAAACATCCAGCTGAGGTCACCATAAATGTTACCCAATTTTCACCTACGAGCTCAATCAGGGGAAATTATATTTCAAATTCACACGTGGATCAAATGTGGCTCCCATAAGGGTTGAGCCCAATGTGCAGATGCTCAGATTTCCTTGGAAAGGTCCTTATCTGGTGCTACCTCACAGGGAGATCCATTGGAAAGCCTCGCCTCGGTTAGTTTTGGCACAAAACTCATCAGAGCAGAAAGTCAACAAGACCCTCCTGTTGTCTTGCTGACTAGCAGTGCATTTTATTTGTTTGAATACACCAGTCACCAAGAGATTTGGGTCATCATGAGTCTTTATGTATATCTCCGCTAGAAAATTCACGCTGAAGGTTGTTCACAAGTTAGTGTCGAACAAAGGTCTCGGCAACCTAACAGAGGTCTCGGCAAAAAGAGATGTCAACGGGGACAAAAGGTGGGCCTAGCTATAATGTCTCGGCAACCGAAGATGTCTCACTGAAATAGAGTGCCTTCGCCAAAAAATGAAGACCTCGCCAAGAGGTCTCATCGACCAAGCAATGTCTCCCCAAAATGAGGTCCGCTCTCGGCGAAAGAAAGGAGTTCGCCATGATGTCTCGGTGACCTAACAAAGGTCTCGATGAAAGTTTTGAGCTCGATATTAGGTCTCGGTGACCAGGTAGGGTCTTGTCGAGATAAAGCAAGCTCACCGAGAGAGTTTAACATTGGTATATCATCTGGCTGATAGGGCGATGTCTTGCTGAGGAGATTGCACTTGCTGACAGAAGCTTCGGTTGGTGTAATGTCTCACCGACCGAAGGTGGTCTCGCTGAAGCAGAATGAATTCGCCATGATGTCTCACCGACCCAATGACCTCTTACCGAAAGAATGTGAGCTTGACACAAAGGAAAGGAGTCACCATGATGTCTCAGCGAAAACATGAGGTCCTGTCGAAGAATGAAGGGTCCTGGTATAGTGTTTTGACCTCGTTAAGAGGTCGCACCGACATATGGGTGTCTCGTTGATGGAAGAGCGTAGCGGTATAAGGCTGGGGGTTCGGCAAGAGGTCTTCCCAACTTGCCAGTGTCTCACCAAAGAGTAAGAGCTCAGGGAGATGTCTCGATGACTAGCAACGTCTCGACGAAAGTGTTTCCTTCGGCGTAGTGTCTCACTGACCAAGCAAAGTCTCCCTGACTAAAACGAAGAGAGCTCAATAAGAGTTCTCGCCGAAGTAGAGCAGCTCAACGAGAGGTCTTGCCAACAAAGGAGGGTCTCACCAAAATAGAATGAACTTAGGAAAAAGGAGTGAGCTCGCTAAAGGATCTTACTTTCGGCTTAGTGTCTGGTTGACCCAGTGGTGTTTCGCTGAAGTATGAGGGGCTCGTGTGAGGTCCTGTCGATAGCAATAGATTTTCCAGTAGAAAGGGGACATTGGTGTGATGATGGAAGCTCGATATAACTCTCACTGACGATTGTAAGCTATCTTGATGTTGCTGTAGAGTGTAATCGCATCGGGGAGACACAGCCAGTGTCTCACCGACATGCGATTTTGATGAAGATTTTTGACCAACTGAGGAAGCTTGTATGAAATCTCTTCAGCCAATCGGAGGAGGCTGCAGGCGAGCCGTGGTAGTTTGACCGGTGAGAGGAAGATCAATAGAGAGAAAGTGACATGGATTTGCTCTGAGCCCAAGAGCATTCAAAGCAGCTCGGCAAGGAGGTTCAAAGGTTGACATGAAGACCAGGAAGTTAATGTTGTAGTTGCGAAAGATCAAGAGGGTCATTCCTGGAGCAACTCTTCACCGACATAGATAGCAGGGATACACTTGAATGCAACATTAACTTCATTCGAAAATATCTAAGGGACAGATCTTTCTGAAGATTGATATTTTTGTAAGACCTAGGGGGTCGACATCTTTTTGTATATAAGGCATTTTTGCCTCTTTGTAAAGGAGTTCAGATTATGCATTCTCAAGAGTTAGCGATTTTTAACAATCCTTTCTCGATTGATGTATGCTTTGTAACTCATTTCGATTCTGGAATATAAAACATGAAGTTTACCTTGAAAGCCAGTGTTAGTGTTCAGACTATTCTCATTTATGTATTGTTATACTATGCAAGTTTTCAACTGCGCTTTTCTAAGTCTGCATTCATACCTTAAAGCTGTGAAGTTCAACCTTCCTTCTAAAAATATGTATGTAGATCAAGCCTTTTAAGAACGATGCATAAGTTCAATAGGGTTATGTTGAGTAAATGAAATAGCTATCATTAGTTTTCCAGTGTATGCTCATCTTGTTTTTATTTCAAGATTTCTTATTTCAGTGTATCACCATAGTATTTAGTTTTATGCACTCTTTCTCCCTTTTCTTTTACAAAATTAGTAGTTTAGGTGACACCAAAGGAAGCCGGCCTTCTCCAGAGGTTGACCTCTGTCTATAAGTGACCCACAGCTTTGGAAGTCTTCCCATGTTACACCGAGGTTTTGAACATTAGGGTCAATAAGGGTGCAACTTCAGATTGATAATAGGCTTCTTATAAAGTTTCAATCTATGTCCATTAACTAGTAGTGAAAATTTGATTGCATCAATTTTTTGCAACTGCATTGCACCATTTGGGAATACTTGTTGTATCCCATAGAGACCTGACCATCTTGTTTGTATCTTTCCTTTATAGTCTTTGTACTTTGAGTCATAGAGTAAAGCTCAATCCCCCACACTAAATTCCTTAATTTTGATGAATTAATCATGCCATCAAATTCTCTATTTTTGAACAATCTTAGTGTGGTGCATAGATTCCATCCTTATTTCATATAATACATTCAAATTGTGTAATCTCTCCTTTTGTGTTGTTGTTAAGTCCAATCCCAGTTGTACTATTGTCCTCAGTGTTTTGTATTCAAATTCAATAGGAAGTACTACTATTTTCTACACACCAACTCATATGGTGTAAACACTGTTGTAGTCTTCTAAGATGTCCTATAGGCCCATACTACCTCATGCAACCTGGATACCCAATCCTTCTTGTGAATTTGCACTGTTTTGGTTAGAATGTTTTCAAACTGTACTTTATTTGTTACTTCCACCTACCCATTGGCTTGATGGTGGTAGGGTGTTGACTTCCTATGCCCAACATCATATTCTTTCCCTAATTTATTGATCAATTATGATGTAAACTAGGGACCTTGATCTGTGACAATTTCTCTTGGTACTCCATACCTGGTTAATATATCTTCATATAGAAATTTTACCACATTTCCATCTCTTGCAAATTTCAATGCTTTAACTTCTACCCACTTTGTTAGATAATTTGTGCAGACTAATATATACTCCTTATTCATTGATGTTAGTGATATTGGGCCAATAAAGTATAGCCCTCATTTATCTAATGGTGCTAATGCTAACTATGGGTACAAAGGCATCTCATTTTTTTTAGTTGGCCTACCCATTCTTTGACACCTATCACAACTCCTAGTATATTTCACTGTATCCTTATGGAGAGTAGGCTAGTAATAGCTAGTGATGAGAATCTTGAGTGCAATCCACTTTGTTGCAAAGTGTTCCCCACAAGGTTCATCATGGAAGGCTTTGAGGATATCATAGACCTAATCTTCTCTGATGCATCTTATCATAATGTTATATGGTCCTGTCTAGAATAAATAAATAGCTATCCAAAAGTAGGGAAATCTTTTATGTACCAATTGTCTCTTTTCTCTAGGGGAGAAATGAGGTGGTATATGTCTTGCTACTAGGTAGTTGGAAATATCAACAAACCAAGGTGTGTGTAGAGATAGAGAAAATAAATTCTCATCTATAAAATAATCATCAACAACATCTTTTGTTAATTGAGTTGGTAGTCTGGACAAAAAAAATCCCACTACAATTATTTTACCTAGCTTATCCACTATGGTGATGCCAAATTTTTGAAGTAATAACAACCATCTGACAAGCCTACCACCAACCACTATTTTATTCATTAGATACCTTATTGTTGTGTGGTAAATGTGGATTAATACTAGATACCCTATGATGTAGTGTCTAAATTTTTTGATTGCATAGAGAACTACTAACATCTCTTTTTTTGTTACTGTGTAATTGAGTTCTACCCCTTGTAGGTTCTTGCTAATGTAATAAATGGCATACACTTTATTACCTTTCTTTTGTCCAAGCACTGCTCCTATGAAAAAATCAAAAGCATATGCATGTATGTGGAAAGGAAAGGCCCAATTTGGTCCTCTCAAGACAAGTGCTTGGGTTAATGCCATCTCAAGTGGTTCAAAAGAGTGTTGACATTTTGTTGTCATTCTATATATTTTGTGAGTAAAACAAACAAAGGGGCTACAAGTTTGCTAATGTCCTGAATGAATCTCCTATAGTACCCAACATGTCCTTGAAAACTCCTAACATCTTCTTGTTTTTTGAGTACAAGGAGTGTTAAGATTACTTCAATTTTATTGGGATCCACTTGAATGCCATCTTTTGACACACAATATCGTAATACAATTCCTTGGGTCATCATCATGAAAAATTTCTTATGAATTAGGGATAAATTGTGTTCTTGACACCTTTTTAAGACCTTCTCTATGTTATTAAGTGCTTCATCATATGCGTCCCCATAAGTTGTGAAACCATTCATGTGGATTTCCATGGAGTCGTGTGCAAAATTTGAGAATATACTCAATACTGTCCTTTGGAAAGTGGTTGGAGCATTGCATAGCCCTAATGGAAGGACATAATAAGCATATGTGCCCTGAGGGCATGTGAAGGTTGTTTTATCTTGGTCTTTTGGAGCTATTCTAATTTGGTTGTAGCCATTGAATCCATCTAGAAAGGAGAAGTACTTTTTACCTGCTAGGGAATCAAGCACTTGATCAATGAATAGTAGTGGAAAATGGTCTTTTCTAGTGGTTGCATTTAATTCTCTATAATCCACAAAAAGTATCCACTTTCCTCATTTCTTTGGGATAATTACTATAGGTGACACCCATTGACTGTTAGAATTAGGATAAATGAAGCTTGTATCAAGCAATTTTTGTAACTCTATTTTGACTATGTCTCTTAGTGCAATGTTTATTTTCCTTTGGGGTTGCCTTATTGGTTTGAAAACATCATTAATGTATATCCCATACATGTACAAGGTTGGTTAAATCACCTTTATGTCATGGTAATATCATAAAAAGGCTACTATGTGTGCCTTCAACATAGTGGTTAGGGAAGTCTGCTATGCAAAATTCAATTCACTGCTAACATTCAACGTTTTACTTGACATGATTTCCAAAGTCTTAGATGTTGTTTGAATGGATGAAAGGTCAAGTCCTACTATGTCTAGGACAAATTTTTGTGGTAGAAAAGTATGAAAAAGTTGGGATATTGACTTGAATGAATGAGCAAGGATAATATTCTATAGAGGATCTCGTAGACATGTCAAGCAGTCTTGCATGTCCCTACCACAGTTATTTTGTATGATGCATGCTATTAAATCATCCTCATCTTGTTTGCTTAATAAAGGGTTGCATTCAATATTCACGAGGGTCTGTAAGGAGTATCATTATTCCTCATCTAGGGTAGGCCAAATGGTCTGCTCTAAGTTTGCATGAGGTTGGGTTGGTGGATAAAGGACTAATTTCTTAGTCACATTTCCATTTGAGATAATCACATTTCTGGACCTACAATCTATAAATGCATTTGTTGTTTCTAACCATGGTCTTCCTAGAATGAGGGGATGGCTTGCAAGGTTGGCCTTTGGTTGCAATACCATGAAATCTGTAGGGTACTCCCATGAATCCAATGTTATGACCAAGTCTTCAATGATGCCCTCAAGTTTAACTGTTGACCTATCTGCCAATTGTAGGATAGTGGGTGTGGGTCTAAGGTCTATTAACTATAATATTTGCATTGTTTCCTTGGTCATCACATTAAGAGTTTCTCCCAATTCAATCAATGTACTTTTAATGAGAGTTTCATTTATCCTTACATCCACTATAGGACTCCTAAGATCTGCATACTCGAAGACAATTATATTTCCCAACATAATGTTTGCAAGTTTCCCTAAGACATGAACAATTTGGGGATCTTTTATCTTCCTTGTTAGCTTTTGAAGGTAAAATTATCTCACTATTTTAGTGTATATGGGAATCTCCTTGATGGCTTGGATGAGGGGTATCTTTATACACACATCCTTAAGTTGTCCCAGTAGGTTAGTTTCAGCTTGTGTTTGATGTCTTTGAACAACTAATCATTCAGGGAATGGAGGCTCTGGACTTGAATTGTTTTGGTTAACTTGATTTGACTCAGGCTCCATAGGTGGGTTGTTCAAGGTCTCTACTAAGGGTTCCTCATCTACTAACTCAGTTATTTTACGGGATGAATTCCCAGCCAATGTTTTCCCTAATCTGAGATGGAAATCACTCACCTTTATCCATGAGTATGGTATTAAATTGCCTCAATAGTATAAGCTTGTTGAACATGATTGTTATTTGGGTTAGGTGCAAGTTGGGCTAGTAGTTGAGGTACTGTAGGTGGTTGAGGTAATGGATTTGTTGGATTAGGCATGATGGCTTATTGTTATGGCTGCAAAGGCTATTGTGGCTGCTAATAATTCATGTTTGTTGAATGAACAAGACAACTGAGAGGGAGGATTAATTAGTTTTATCCAATTAAAATATAAAACCCTCAAAAGTAATCAAATCCACATGCATTCAATTAACCCTTAAAATGTTTAAGCATGAAATGCAGATAACAACTAAAACAACAACACCATACACATGAGAACACCAAGTTTACATGGAAAACCCAATGAGGGAAAAACCATGGTGAGGATTAGCTCACAATATAAGTAATTGCAAAATGGGTACAAAGGCTCATTGCCAAAATAGATGCATTGTCCACAAAGGCTCATAACCAGGGATCATTACCACAAAAAGAAAAGAAGAGAGAAGAGAAATGTTATACAGAGAACAACTTCTCAATGCAACAAAGAATCCACCACAATAGCTCCAATACCTTCATAGTCTTGTTTGAATAATTGCAGACACCTTCAAACCACTACATTCAAAAGTCCAACACTTCGAAGTTTGCACTACTATGCTCAAACTCACACTCTACCCTTCAACAAGTCACATCTCTTGCATCACACACCTCTATCCTTTCTATCTTATCAACCCTCAACATTTCAACTCATACTTATACCGTCCTCAACCTTGAAAACCTTCTCCAAGGTTGGCTACACACACTTCACACTTACAATTTCAAATTAGGTTGACACTAAGCATTCCCGCGGTGGATAGGAATGAAAATAGACCAAAACAAAACTTAATTGGGACCCAAAATAACTCTCATACACCATGCCACACATCCATCAATACTTGAACATCTTCAAATGTGGTGTAAACACCAGGTTGGCCGTTACCCATGAAAACACAATAAACATATAAGTACATGCTTCCTTTGAACAATCTGAAGCTTCCAAACAACAAAATCCACTTGAACATGATCCAAGAACATCCTAGAAAACAACAAAATCCTTTGTAACAAATCTCACTTGAAGATTATAAACATTTTGTTTACCCATACAACATTTCCAGACACTACAATACACTATAACTCAGAAGACCTTCTTCTGATACACCAAACCATAAGATTTCTTGGCATAGGAAGGATACAAGCATCATAAACTCTCATTCAAAACCACAAGTCTTGAAGCACAACTGCGGAGAAATGTGGAGCAAGAACATTTTTCCCAAAAACTTCTGAATAAAACATTGCAACATACTAGTGAGCATAACTTTTTCTGCACATCGATCTAGAAGCCCAAATTTTGGATATAGAATCTATGAACACTTCTAACCAACATATCTAAATTGCACAGGAAAAGAATCAATACATAAGAAATGTGGAGCACATCTCATAGAACATTTTGAACCTTTGAACACACCTTCACCACACTATTTCTTCTTCTAATCAAATTTTCTCAAAAGCACTAGAGACATCATCTCAATACTTCACATCAACTCCAAATTCTGCAACATAAATATAGCTCCATGTACTCACAACACCTCAATATCTAAACTATACATGCACAACCAGACAACTCTTCAATACTGAACACCACTGCAATATACTATCTTTCCTTTTACACAATTTTCTCAATATCCTTGACATTTTCACATCAACACTCTCTCTCAATCATTGCACTATTGACATTAATGACAACACAAGCTTTTTGACATCAATGACAACACCTTCATACTTGTAACAATGTTTTGGTTTTTTCATTGAGGTTGTCATTGATTTTGTTGTAGTGGCCATTGGGGATTGTCATTGTATCCTCGATAGTTTCGTTGTGGTCACATGATTTTTTGTTGCTAGTTCCAATTTGGTTGAGGATTTTTCCATTGGTTTTGTGTATTTGCCCAAGGTTGAGGGCTCCAACTAGAGAAATTTTGATTGCTAGTTCTAGAAATGGCATATTATAATTCAAAGGATCTTGAGGCATACCTTGTCTTGGCTACCATGTTTTCTTTTGAGAAATAGAGAACACTTGTCCATCTTCACCCTCTAGTGTTGAAAGTCTATTTTCTCTAGTTCGTCCTTAAAAATACTTTCCACTCTTTTGCACTTGTAATTAGGATTTCTCTATCTACAATTATGGTAGTATTTAGTATGGACCACCTCTACCTCTTCTTGCTTCTTCTTCACATTTAGAGTGTCCAATCGGGGAGCAAATGGCTTATGCTGTCTTCTTTCATGTTTAACAATGGGTTACTTAGTTCCACTCTAGAGACTCCATTAGATATCTTGTTTATGGAAGATTTTCTATCTCCTCTAGCCTTCTTTGTGAAAGACCTTGAACAGTTCCTACATGCCTTGCAGATCTTCTCAAATGGTGCTTGATAAATATCTCTTGCCCTAATGAGATTAAGTGCATCAATACAATCCTCATTAATCCCTCTTAAGAATATTACCTTTAGAGACTCATCAAAGAACCTATTTTGGTAGGATTTCTCAAGGAAAAATTGCAATCTTTCCATGTAGTCTTCCAAGGATTCATCCTCCTTTTAAGACATCCTAAAAATGTCATCTCTTCTTTTATTAATTCCTCTATAGTAGTCCTGGTACTTCTCCAAGAACTTTGTCTTCATATTATTCCAATTAGGAACAACATCTCTTCCCAAACTCATAAACCATCTTAAGGCAACATCCTTCAAGGTTGTTGGAAATAGTTTGAGTCTATACATATCTATTGTATAATCACAACTTCTACACAACACATAAAATTCAAATAAGAAGGTATTTGTTCCTCAATAACCAAACCATAGAAGATAGGCAATGCTGAAGGAGCTATGTTCTTCAAGGTCTCTCTTGGTTGGAAATTGGGAACTCAAAAGTTACATGTTTTGGTGGGTCATCCACCACTGCATCAACCATGGTTTGGAAGCTCTCCTTTGTATTTGTAGTGGATGTTGGTGTTAGGGAAAGTTCTTCATCAAAAATACCCTCACTCTGCTCATTTTGATCACCAATATCCTCTCTAGCTTCATGTGTTGAGGGGAGAAATCTTCCCAAAGCATCTTGTTGTCTCCGTATACAAAAGTTATGACTTTTTGTGTCACCAAATTTTGCACAATGTTAGTAAAATGTTATGGTGTTGGTTTATTAAAACATAATTATCCTAATGCTTAAAACAAAATTCTAAACTAAGAAAGCTTGAAATAACATAGGAGAATTTTGAATGTAGTACCATCCCTGACAATGATGCCAAAAATGTAAGGCCCAACTAATGCTCAGTAAACTTGGTGATGGACACATAGTTCAGAGGTGGTTCCTAACTAAACAGTTTACTAAACCCTTTTAAAGACTCCATTTAATTATCAACCAGGGCTAATGTAATCATGTGATGATGTTGGCACTATAGGTACACCCAAAGATTCTATCATGCCTATATCATCCAGTATAGGTGATTGATACATATGAAAAAGGAATTAAAGCTTAAACTATAAAACAAGGAAAAAGGATTAAATATGGAACTATTGCTATGGGTATATACAACTTAAGACTGTGACTAGTTCACTGTTAAAACTTGAACTCTGTAATGAACTTAACACTGCTAACTTAGGCTCACTCCAGAGGACAATGCATTGAGACAAACAAAGCATGAAGTATAAGACAAGAGTTCATTCACAATCTCATTCACATATATAGAAAATGAAGAATTTGATTAAGATGACTGTAATAATGAAAGAATCTAATATGGAAACATAAATTAAAGTACAAAAATTAGAGTGGAGAATAGTTACCTTGAGTGGCCTTTGCTCAAGTGACTATACCCACATAATAAACTCAAATCTAAACTTCTTGAATCAATTGAACATAATGATAAACTGTGGCATCTTCATTGCAGATAACTAGATTTCACAATCTAACAAGAATCTTTAGAGATGTCTTATTCATGAAATCATATTAGGAAACTAACAAAGTACTGTCTGTGTAATGGAAAAACTATATCTATCTGAACGTATCCACACACTATATCTACTCCTTAACCACTGAGCCAACTATATAGGTTCAGGAGAGGTTTATTAGAATGAGGACTCAAAACATAAAACTAAATGCAAATTACCACTCCCCTATGAAATAGAGAGTGACAAAGTCTATGCAACTAAAAAGATGAAAGAAAATGATTAGGACTATAAATTTTTCCTTAATGACACAGTAGAGACATGTACTATGGGAATAATCACGTTGGCTTCCCAATTATTGTAGACTCCTTATTCCTTTAGCTATCTTATTAAATGGTCTAGTGATTCACAATCATCCTCATTAATGAGTGCTTCCACTTCTACAACTGCCATCATTAGAACAATAGAGGGAACCAAATACGACAATTCCATCTAGTTGAGTGACGCTGAAAAATTTAGCCATGCACTTTCTTGGATTAGTGATGTGAAGAGGAAGATGAAGATATAGGCTATGTACAACAATCTACCTTCCATCTCACCAAAAAATTCTGATCATTATCACTTTCGAAGGATATGCCCTCAAAAGGAAGTGTTAGTCTGGCGTTTATCTTTAGGGACCCTAGAGTTCTTCCAATGGCAGAAGTTATAGTAATTTCCATGAGTAATGAGTCTGAGGGATATGTACCTCAAGAGCAACCAAGTGTGAAATGGTCTCATGAACAAATGTTTGCGAAAAGGATAGACTATATTGTTGATGAACACCATATTGGCACTGAAACTTGTAACTATGTATCTGATGATAAATCATAAGGCTACTATTCATTTTGGGATAGGTATGAACAATTAAGGGATGAACAAAAAGATAGAGATGAGCAACAATCTCAGTTTGTAGGATATATTCCATTAAGTTATGTGTTAGAGAGTGAATTTGAGGGATACTCTCCACTCAACTATCTGAATAGTCACTCCATGTAATCAAAGGCTATTGAAATCCTTATGAAATGAATAAAGTTAATTGTTTATCAAAATAATGTGCTTAATCTTATGTGGAATTCTTTATGTGTGTCTGATTGCTTATGAATCTAGAAAGCTGAAACCTTATGAGAAAAATTATGCATCACATGATTTGGAGTTAGCAGCTATGGTTCACACATTACAAATGTGGAGGCACTACTTGTTAGGAAAACCCTTTGAATTGAAAACTGACCATAATGGGTTAAAGTGCCTTTTCACTCAAACTAATCTGAATGCTAGGCAAAGAAGATGGTTAGAATTAATAGTTGACTATGATTTTAATATCAGTTATATAAAGGGGAAATAAAATTGGGTTGCCAAAACCTTGAGTTGAAGACATCATATTGCTTCAATAGTAATGATTCAAATCGACTTTAAGGGACAAGTGTTGCAAAAGTGCAAAGAGGATGAGTATTACTTGCAAGTCAAGCAGGAACTTGCTAATAATCCACAAGATTCTACGTATGAGGGTTTTGATTTTAAACCTAATGGATTACTTAGATATAAAGGTAGGATGTACGTACCTGACATAAGAGAGTTAAAGAATATGGTATGGAAAGAATTACATGAAGCACCATACTTTGGACACCCTAGAGTGACCAAAATGATGGCAGATGTGAAGCCATTATATTTTTGGAAAGGGATGAAAGGAGATGTTGCTAATTTTGTGGCTAGGTGTCTTGAATGTCAAAGGGTGAAAGCAGAGCATCATCATCCTGCAGGATTTTAATAGCCACATGACATACTAGAGAGGAAGTGGCAAGTCATAAGTAGGGACTTTGTGCAAGGATTGCCTATGTCGAGAAATAAGCACAATGCCTTTCTTGTGGTAGTAGATAAACTTACCAAAGTTGCACATTTTATACCCGGGAATCTAACTGATGGAGCACCTGTCATAACAAGAAAATATGTTCAAGAAGTGTTTAGGTTGCATGGAATTCTGAAGAAGATTATCTTGGATAGGGATGCATGAGTCACTTCTAGGTTTTGGAAAACCTTGTTTTCTACATTAGGGACTCAATTGAATATTAGCTCAGCATATCATCTAGAAACAGATGGACAAACGAAAAGGGTGAATCGGGTATTGGAATGCCTACTAAGAATGTATTGCATGGATCAACAGTACAAGTGGGAAGACTACTTACCTTAGTAGAATTTTCTTACAACAATTCTTATCATTGTACGATAAAGATGGCTCCTTTCGAAGCATTGTATGGTCGAAAGTGTCAAACTCCTATAAGTTGGGATAGACTTGAGGATAGAGTGAGTCTTGGGCCAGAGATGTTGGATGAAACAGATGAGCAAGTTAAGATTGTTAAGAAAAAGTTGGATGAAGCTAACGATCGCCAAAAAAGTTATGTTGATGCTAAGAGAGTGCCTCAAAATTTTTCCATAGGTGACAAAGTGTTGTTGAGAGTGAATTGAAACCTCACAAAAGCTCCATTAAATTTGGAAAGTCTTCCAAGTTAGCCCCACTTTATGTTGGACCTTTTGAGATTCTAGAGGAAGTGAATTTGGTAGCCTATCGAATAACATTGCCACCAGCTCTTGCCAGAATGCATAATGTCTTTCATGTGTCTTACCTTAAGAGGTATGTACCTGGTGATAATCATGTGATTGATTGGACTACTTTATAGGTATAGGACCCTAGAGTGGTAACAATCGAGCCTGTCAAGGTGCTCGGAATGCGTAAGCTTCGCTTATGTAATAGGGAGGTTTTGTAGTACAAATTCTAGTGGGACCAATATGCAGGAGACTCAACCACTTGGGAGGATTACATTGAGATTCAACAAAAGTTTCCTCACGTTTTAGATGCTTTTGAGAATGCTTGAAAAAATATATCGATTGTTTTTTTGGTTTTATGTTGCTACATAAAAATCATCGGGGACGATGATTCACAAGGGGGGAGTATGTTACACCCCATTTATGTAATTACTATTTACTATTACTATGTAGGGTAAAATGTGAATGTAATGTGAATTTAGTGGATGGATAAATTATGTGTGCACTTTGTTATAACTACTCTATGAATGTCATCTCATTTAATGTTATATGAAGGAATGAATTTATGTGATTGGTTGAATATTGTGTTGATATTCTAACTTTGGAGATGTATTATGTATACTACATATTTTGTGAACAACTAATTGCCATGTGCAAGTGTTAGTGGTTGTAGGTATATGTTCAATTCCTCCAAGTGGAGGGGAAGTATCACTTAGGAGAAGGTCTTGGTCGGGTAACCAATATCGTAATCTATCCGAGCTTACACACACCACAATAGAATAATTGAGTCGGGTTATTAAGTGGGAAGTTAGTAAGTCATCCTTATTCAATATGTTTGCATTAGTAAGAGTCTTGTTTACTTTTGAGTGCATTATTGGGTGATGTTTATCTATTTGAGCTTGAGAGTTCTTTCCTTGTTACTATGCTTGTATTGATATGTGGAACATACGAGGAATATGTATACGCATACACATGCATGTTGATGATAGAATATACGCACAAAGGAATGCATACATGAGGGTACATAGGTAGACGTATCTATGCACACTCATGCACAAGTTGCTTATGTGCATGGAACTATCTAATGGATCTCACAACATGTATATGTATACATATAGATATATCACTCATAGGCTCTTATCAATACAATAGTAATTGTGTATGATTTGGTGTGAGAATCGAATGTGTATATATAATGTATATACATATATCCATATATGTACATGGTGGCAAATGGACATGCCCATACAAATGTATCGATACATGTTTACATACACATACATGTACATAGAGACAAATATATATATATATATATATATATATATATATATATACACAACCGATATATTAATATAACAGTGTGATTGCTATCATGATGTATTCATTTGTATATTGATTATATATACACACTTTATTGATGTATGTTAAGTATGGATATATATTAACATATACATATATACGTATATATATATGTGTGTGTGTGTGTGTGTGTGTGTGTGTATAAGTATATAAATACATATATGTTATATATATATATATATATATTTAAAATATATTTGCTTTGAGGTCGACTATCTAAAGTAATGATTATCAACTGATTTGTAATTAAACCAAAGGTCAAATAATGAGATAGTAATGACTATATTCTTTAGCCACGTTATCTCTTGTTGTCTGCGAAAGGAGAATTTATAATCTGCAAACATTGAGTAGTCATTAAGTCAATGAAATGATAATAGAATAAGTCAATGCCTCTTTTGTGGAAGCAATGGACTTTGTATACTCTTTATACTCTATTTTTGTGTATCGACCAACATCTATTAAAGCGTGTAAATCTATTAATGACTTTGTCAATCAATTTAATAAATGAATCTACTCATTCTATGACTTAGTCGATAGATGCTTGGTGTTGCAAATCTGATGTTAATTGCTTCAGATGAAAAGAAAATCGTGCCATCTATGAGAATGAATAAGGAGGCTTTGGCGCCACCTTTGAATCCTTTTTCTTGTAGATATCTATTTTGAGATGCAAACTAAATTCTATCATGTGGGATTTGAATTGGTCTTTAATTTATGTCATTTAACAAAGTTGACCTATAGCTGTTTAGGTTGAGTATGTGCTTATATGTTCGCCACCTTTTGAGCTGAGATAGATGTGTTTCTATGCATGCTTGCTACTGTCAAAACCATGCCTAAACTGTAGGTAGAGTAGTTAACTGATTGTTGTATAAATAGAGAAGTAAGTTCATTTGTTTGGACACATTCTTCTATGCGGTATTCCTTGAGAAAGTCTTTGCATTTTATCTACATTTCTATCTACAATATTCTACCAAGTACAGTGAGTGAGAGCCTTGAGTTTTAGAGTGAGTTTAATATTATCATTGAGAGGAGTATTTGCCAACTTGAGAGATAGTGGTTAGAGTCTTTTCTGAAGGATAGATACCAAGCTAGTTGATGATTTGGAAGTGTTGTGTTTGTAGCCAGTTAGTTGGAAAACTTATCACAAGCATGAGGATATTCTTCCCTTGTTTGTATTAATGTCGAATGATTTGTTTCTTGAATGTTTAAACCAATTATTTTATAGTTACTTGAAAATAGGGAAAACTAATGATTGTTTTGAAAGAAAAGTGGAAACTATTTACTCTATTTGTGTAATGTTTGTAATTACTCCATGATAGAAGAGATTGTTTGTCATAGGTATTGTTATTATACTAGATGTGATTAAACATGGGTAAGAGATTGTTTATCATTGGTATTGTTATTATACTAGATGTGATTAAACATGGGTAAGAAAGATTGTTTGTCATAGGTAGTATTATTATACTATATATGATCAAACATAGACAAGCTTAAGGGAGACTCATAGCTAGATGTTTAATTATGCTAGATGGCTAGTAGGTTACTCCTGACAATGTTGTCCAGTGAAGGGAAGGAACTAGTACTTTGATTTTATGAGTTGTGTTTCCTTAGGTTGTTAAAGAGATAGGTTATCCTGGGGAGTAGCTTTCCTATGGAGAGGGATTGCCTAAGCATAGATATAATGGCCTTAACTCAAAACAAGCTTGCAATAGTGTAAGTGAATGGTAGACCTTCACTTGAAGTACTAAGTGAGAATACTTTGGCCAAAGTAGTGTGATTGCCCTAGGCTCCACTGTCAGTTCACCTTGTCCATTTAAATGCATGAAGGCTACCTAGTGTAGGTTATAAATCCTAGTCATGTAGGGCACAACACTAAGCTCAAAGTGGTATGTCGTATGGGGTTACCCAACCAATACCATCGTCGAAGGGTAGGGCCATCTATCATTGATAGATGTGTGGGGGCCGCATATGAGTCCGTGGTTGGCGGAAAAGTGCTCGAGTGATGCTTCTCCTCCTCAGTAGGTGATAGAAGACCAAGGTTTTGAAAGGTGGATTCTTGGACCATCTATATCTTATGCTATGAAGCGTGAAGGAGCTATGTATGTAGTTTTGTACTTTCTTGGAATATTGTACTTTATGAAATATTGTAATGGAATGGAAATCCTTATTGTATATTGTATAGAATATTTGTTCATATATTCTCAATAAATAAAGATTTTTTTTTTATCACAATGGCTTATTACATAGTTTATTTTACTCACACAGTAAAAACCTAGGAAATTTACTTCAGTGAAATTTTGGCATATTATAGACTCCTCTTGCACTACCGCATGCCTCCTCACAAATTGTCACAAGATGGCAAGTTACCTATGGCCATACTACAGACTCCTTGCATGAATGTCATGGGATGGCGGGTTACCTATCGCCAACCTACTAGCACTAGCTTAAACCTCTATGGTATTGCGGTGTAGTAGATTTTGACCCATCTCATCGCCAACCCGCTAGATGCCGCAATACCGCAGTCCCCATGAAACAACTGCTGCGGGGTGGTTGGTAGTGACTGTTCCCCACAATATTGCAAGCTCCAGTTTAGATTTCTACGGTATTGCAATGTAGAAGACTAAACCTTGGCTAAGTGTTTTCTTGATTTTAGAGAGCCTTAACCAATAAGTTTGAGACACTTGTTTCTCAACATTTTCAAGGCCTCAATATGAATAGAAGCTCTAGAGATAGATAAATGCATACGAAGGCTTGATCACACTTATTATATCACTTTTCCTTATCTTTTGCTTGCAAACTTAGAATCATAGAAAAAATGTAAGAGAATATAAAGTGCTCAAGGCACGATTACAACATGACAACCCCCTTGATTATTTTGATCCCCCCTTAAGTGACTTTATATATTTTAGTGCATTTAACAATTTCAATGGAACAAACAATTACACATTATAATTATGTGTGATATCACTTTCAATGAGACAGGCAAGTGATATTCACTTTCAAAAAAACAATACTCAATTTGAGTAACTAATCAAAAGTTATAATAATCCTATTGCCTAATTTGCACTTAGAAATTTATAGTTTTCATGTTAGAAGAGGAGAAAAAATATGTGTTAAACAACATAATTTTTAAGTTGTCTCAATGCTAAAGTCTCTAAAACAAAAATAACTTTTCTTCGACTACTCACAATCAAAATTTTGACTTCCCATTTGAAAGTTATTCCAAAATGCAAAAAAAATCCCCCTTTTGCAAACACTTGAGAAGATTTAACGGTTCAAGTCTAATCACTAGTGGTTAGCATAAAACATTTAAGGTTTAAACACTATTACAATTAACATTTAATATTGGAGTGAAAATAGATGCTATGGTTAAATTAGCATAAAAAATCTAATTGTAAAGATTTTATTTTGATATTTACAACAAATGTTAACCATTAACCATATAATGTCTATAAGAAATGATATCAATTCTAAACCTATTGACCATGTAAACCACCCAAGTCAAAGGGCATGTGGAGCTGAGTGTTAGATCCTCAAACTAGTGGAGGAGATGGAGGTGTGGTGCTTGACTGCTTATTGAGGTTGGTTTTAGCCATGTGGAGGATATGTTGAGCTTGCATGTATGGGCAATCAACTCTCCATGAGCATCTCACAAGTGTGAGATGTGCTAAGTGTGCAAAGGCATCCAAGTGGAAATATTGACACAAATGCATTGCTCAAGCATACAAAGACAACTATGGCCACATATCTTTAATGCATTCAGTTCAAAAATTTCAACACTCCTTTCTATTGTTTCCATGATCTTCTCCATTTGTGCACAAGCAACTTTAGGAGTGTGGGAATGGAAAACAAACCTGGGTGAATTACATAGGTTGATGTGGACCTTAATAAATCCACCAAACTCAAAACAAGAATGCATTTGGGAGTGTTGACTCAATGAATGCTAAAGATGGCACCTAGAATGAAGAGGCATGTGGGAGATTGAAGATACACTACAAATGGAATTTGCAACTTTATACTCACAAAGATGTTGATCTAGTTGAATTTTACAATACATAAATACACATACAAAATGAGAATATCGTAAGCATGTGATGTGTTTAAAATGTACAAATGAGCCTTGTTTATAAAGGCAAGAATGAAGAAATTGTTGAAAAATGGGGTGTTTTCTTAGCTTAATAGTTTGTAAAACTTTAATATTGCTGATCTAAATAAGCTTTTTCCTTTTGTTAAATATTCTTTGTGGGTGATTATCTTGATTAATCCATTTTACTGTTGTAGAATGTAGACAAAAGTTGATA
Source organism: Sequoia sempervirens (assembly GCA_007258455.2). Classification (NCBI taxonomy): domain Eukaryota; kingdom Viridiplantae; phylum Streptophyta; class Pinopsida; order Cupressales; family Cupressaceae; genus Sequoia; species Sequoia sempervirens. The sequence goes on from VDFB02380737.1 coordinate 85,876, forward strand.
GAAGAACTAGACAGGATTGTTGTCAAATAAGGTTTGCACCCTTGCTAAGCTATGAACTTCAACAACCTATTGACACATGGGAACTCTTCGAGGTTGTGGGTGACCTGGGAATGAAGTGGACCTCCAGATTATGGGTTGGTTCCCCTTTGAATTTTCTTGTAAAATTGATTTTTAATCTTATTGCCTCAATGCCTCGTCTAGATTCAGTATGTTATAGTGCAGGTCATTGACTGTGTTTCTTACATTTGTTGAATGCTTGTTATGAAAACATTATCATTTTCTTTCAAACAAACTTCAATCATAGAAGCCTATCAAATGAAGTATTTATACAAAACATACTTGATTGAGCTGTGAATCCTTTAGTTTTCAAATTGATTTATCTTGTGAGATTTTAAAAGCAGATTCAGGTCATCTTTCACATATTGGTGAATCACCTATTTTTAGTTTTTATTTCTTTTAGACATTCATAATTTTTGAAGAAACTCCATTTTTCCTCTAAAATTTTGCTGGACATTTCATCCTCTTGCTCTATACAGGCTGCCATTAAGAATGTTGACTCTCTGTAAAAAATTCTTACTTTTAGAAATGGTGATGGGTATACTCTTGTATCAAATTTGCATAAGCTCTTTACTAGGTTTACCTCCATTAGAAAGAGAGAAACCCTTTTTGCATTTTTTTTCTTAAATAACTAGCTTGTGCTTGGGTCTTTGTAACTTCTGATGGAATGAAATTAATATTTGATATTTTTGAAGACAAATTCACTTACCTTGATATTTCAACAATGAATCTTCCAGAAAACTTCAGAAATGGCGTAAAATGCAGCAAAACTAGCAAAAAACGTGGTTAGGGTTTGACAGTGGCGGTGCCTCCCCAGAAGTTTCCAATAGCAAGCAAATGATAGAAAATGAATACGTTTTCGTTCACTTTAGGTTTCAAAACCTAAAAGGTTCGATGGAGGCATCTTTTGCCTTTTGTTTTATAAAAAAAAACTTTATCCTTTCATCATGGTCATGGCATTTTATTTGCTTAAGAAAACTTTGTTTTGAATTTCTTCAAAGACTTTGTCGATTTAATTTCTTTTTGCATCCATTAAATGTAAACTTTTATTTTTAGTGATCAATTATAAATCACTTTTAAATAAATGTTATCTTCCAATGCAAAAATAAGTTGCCTAATACATATTTTCAAATAATTGGATGAAATTCTTATTATTTGCATTGCATTCAAAAATTGTAATCTTTATTTAAAAATGATGAATTATAAATCATTTTTAAATAAATGATATTATGAAATGCAAATAAAAATTAATTTGAATGTAGTTTCAAATTACTTTATTTGGTCAAAGGAGTGAGCATTAAAACTTTTTGCTTAAGACTTGGAAGAAATTGAGTAAATTATGCCAACACATGGAGGGAAATCAGGAGTTTGACTTCAGTTTTGAGTTTAGTTCAACTTGGCTTGAGTCAAGGAGTGATTTGAGGCATAGAACAAGAGTTTACATTCAGTTATGGTCCTCTTTTTGAGGGATTTTTAGTTTCATACGACCATTTAGAGTTGTTTGAGTTTTGATAACTCTTTTTGCACATTTTGAGGAGCATCTTCAGTTTCATACCTTGTTTGGAGGAGAAGGTGGACAACACATATTTTCTTGGAGCCAAAATTTGAATTTGAATTTTGGATGACTTTTCTATAAGTCCTTCTTTTCTCTCATATTTTCTCTAGTTCTTGGTTTGGAGATTGTTGTCAGAGCATTCACTCAGATTTTTGTAACTCATGATTTCTTGAGATTTGTAATACAGATATCCCAGATTTTTCAACAAGAAGCTTGTCTTTCCTTCTCAAATCTGTCTTGTGCAAGTATTGTGTGTAAGCTTTTAGGATAATTTTTTTGTGATTTCCTTGGAATCCTTCTTTTTAATCTTATTGCCTCAATGTCTTGTTTAGATTCAGTATGTTATAGTGCAGGCCATTGACTGTGTTTCTTACATTTGTTGAATGCTTGTTATGAAAACATTATCATTTTCTTTCAAACAAACTTCAATCATAGAAGCCTATCAAATGAAGTATTTATGTAAAACATACTTGATTGAGTTGTGAATCCTTTGGTTTTCAAATTGATTTATCTTGTGATATTTTAAAAGTAGATTCAGGTCATCTTTCACATATTGGTGAATCACCTATTTTTAGTTTTTATTACTTTCTTAAAAGTCCTATCCCTTTTCACCTGTTATTAAAAATCAGTTTTTCAAGAAAATTCAAAGGGAACCAGCCCATAATCTAGAGGTCCACTTCATTCCCTAGTCACCCACAACCTCGAAGTGTCCCCATGTGTCAATAGGTTGCTACAGTTCATAGCTTAGCAAGGGTGCAAACCTTATTTGACAATAAGGATATTAGAAAGATTACACAAGATGTATCGTCGAGAAACTCTTTTGGGAAAAAACTCCACAAAGAATTATTCTATTATTCAATCTCTGAATTACAATAGCTCCAATTCTTGCTTGAGAATGCTTCTTCTATCTTCACCAATCTTCTTCACAACCTGCAATAAAAACTCTCACAACTCTATTCAACTTGCTTGAGATAAATAGGCTTTTCTTAGCTTCGTAAACTCAACATGAGTTACAATTACAATGCACAAGCCTTATCCCTAAAAGGTATGCCATATCTCATGCAAATAGGGTTATCTCATGAAGAACAGTGCTAAAACATGTGCTTCATCCATTTGGGCGTCCCAAACTAAAGTCACAACTCAACCTTCATTATGTTGATAATCCCAAAGCTCTTCCTCAAAGTTGGCACCCATAAGTAATCCTACTTAACCGAGCCTTCAAAAATATCTCAACAAGCAAAAGAGGTAAATCCAAGAAAGCATCTTGGGCGCCCAAGTTGGCTCCAAGTGATTTCTTGTTAACTAAAACATTTACTCAACACCATTCATGCAAGAATGGTCATCCCCTGTTAACTAGAGGTAGTCCCTATTATCTGTCATACAACTCAAGTTATTAGCTATGCATTCCAAGTTAACTGAAGCTAACTACATGCAACTCAAAATAACCAACATGCATGCAACTGAAGGTAACTAAACCATAACTAAACTGAACTAAACTGAACTGAACTGAATTGAATTGAACTGAACTAAACTAATTCTGAACTGAACTGAACTAATTCTGAACTGAACTGAACTGAACTTCATGCATGCAAACATCAAATCCTAAATCCTAGGATCATTACATGCATTCAAAAGTATTATCTCTTACACTGAATAGTTAATTGAACTCAAGGTGAGTGTCACCTTACCATGTGTGCACCCACATGCTCCTATTATTTAGGAATAACTACAAATGTCAATTTCATGATTTATTTCATCAAATAATTAATCTCTTCCTAGTCTTAGTGTTGTTGAACACATTCCAAGAACTTAGGAGATACATGAAATAATTAATGTTTAGGATTTGCAATTAAATGGCATCTTATTTCCAACAAAAATGAGAAGGTAGGAGTCAAACTCTGACAACCCCTCCAAGTATAAAATAAGTGTAGGACTCTATAGACAAGTGTCAAGGCACTTGCTGAGTCTACATGAGGTGAGCATCAATATGTATATAAAGGCAAGAATGAAGTAATGATTGTTCCCCACAATATCACAAGCTCTAGTTTAGACTTCTGCTATACTGTAGTGTAGAAGACTGAACCTTGGCTAAGTGTTTTCTTGATTTCAAAGAGCCTTAACTAGTAAGTTTGAGACACCTATTTCTCAACATTTTCAAGGTCTCAATATGAATAGAAGCTCTAGAGATAGATAAATGCATAAAAACTTGAAGGCTTGATTAGACTCATTATATCACTTTTCCATATCTTTTTGCTTGCAAACTTAGAATCATAGAAAAACTATAAGAGAATATAAAGTGCTTAAGGCACGATGACAACATGACAACCCCCTTGATTATTTTGATCCCCCCTTAAGTGACACTTTATATATTTTAGTGCATATAACAATTTCAATGGAACAAACAATTACACATTATAATTATGTGTCATATCACTTTCAGTGAGATGGGCAAGTGATATTCACTTTCAAAAAAGCAATACTCAATTTGAGTAACTAATCAAAAGTTATAATAATCTCAATTATTATAACACAATTATGTGAAATGAGGAGAAAAATTATGTGTTAAACAACACAATTTTTAAATCATCTCAATGCTAAAGTCTGTAAAACAAAAAAGAACTTTTCTTCGACTACTCACAATCAAAATTTTGACTTCCCATTTGAAAGTTATTCCAAAATGCAAAAAAAAAATCCCCCTTTCACAAACACTTGAGAATATTTAACGATTCAAGTCTAACCACTAGTGGTTAGCATAAAACATTTAAGGTTTAGACGCTATTACAATTGACATTTAATATTGGAGTGAAAATAGATGCTATGGTTAAATTAGCATAAAAAATATAATCGTAAAGATGCTATTTTGATATTTACAATAAATGTTAACCATTAACCATATAATGTCTATAAGAAATGCTAACAATTCTAAACATATTGACCATGTAAACCACCCAAGTCAAAGGGCATATGGAGCTGAGTGTTAGATCCTCAAACTAGTGGTGGAGATGGAGGTGTGGTGTTTGATTGCTTATTGAGGATGGTTTTAGCCATGTGGAGGATATGTTGAGCTTGCTTGTATGGGCAATCAACTCTCCACGATCATCTCACAAGTGTGAGATGTGCTAAGTGTGCAAAGGCATCCAAGTGGAAATATTGACACAAATGCATTGCTCAAGCATACAAAGATAACTATGGCCACATAGCTTTAATGCATCTAGTTCAAAAACTTCAACACTCCTTTCTATTGTTTCCATGATCTTCTCCATCTATACATAGGCAAATTGTAGGGGTGTGGGAATGGAAAACAAACTTGGGTGAATTACATAGGTTGACGTGGATCGTAATAAATCCACCAAACTCAAAACAAGAATTCATTTGGGAGTGTTGACTCAGTGAATGCTAAAGATGGCACCTAGAATGAAGAGGCATGTGGGAGATTGATGGTGCACTACAAATGGAATTTGCAACTTTATACTCACAAAGATGTTGACCTAGTTGAATTTTACAATCCACAAATACACATATACAAAATGAGAAAATATCATAAGCATGTGATGTGTTTAAAATGTACAAATGAGCCTTGTTTATAAAGGCAAGAATGAAGAAGTGAGAAGGTACGAGTCAAAATTTGACAACCCCTCCAAGTATAAAATAAGTGTAGGAATCTATGGACAAGTGTCAAGGCATTTGTTGAGTCTACATAAGGTGAGCCAAAAGTCTAGACAACCTCTAAGTGAGATTAAGTGTAGTGTTAATATGACTCTACTAAGTAGGATAAAAGCTAAGTAATTTGATAATACCTCTTTTCACGCTAACAAAAGCTACTTGTGAGGTCAACTATGGGAAGAGATATGAAGAGGAAATGACTCCAAGAATTCCAAGTTTTGAATCAACAAACTCAAAATTAAAAAACTAGGATTAAGAAAAAAAAATGCTTTTCAATTTAAAAAGTTTCTTGTGAGATGTTTACATTACCTTTAAATTAATAGTTGGCCCTACATTCTAATCTACATAACCCATTTTGTGATCACTCTACATAAGAGATTGAAGACATTTTTTTTATGGCAAGCCAATGGTAGAGCAGTTACTTATCACAATAGATTGTAATAACTAGAACTATCTACACCAAGTATCTTAACAATCTTCCCCATTCACTGCAAAAAAGGCCTTGGGAACTATCTCTAATTATCAATGTCGATCTTCCAACAAATATATAGAAGGGCACAAAGCCATATAGTGGGGATTGGTGAGATCTTCATGTTAGTTCTTATCAATGGTTTTTCTTCAAAGGTGAAAATAAACAAATAAAACATGAAATAATTAGCTAAAAAGTATGAAGATGCAATGACTTGTTAGGTTTCAACTAGTCGTTGTGAAGTTTAACACAAATAAAACCATTACACAATATTCTATAATTATACAATATAATTATATTCTAACATTTTCCCATATAGTAAATTGTACATCCCTAATTACCATTTATAGCCAAATGATGTATTTATGATGTTGAAAATTGCACTAATTAATTAATATTATCAATTCGTCAATTATTCATCTTATTATTATTATTATTATTTTGCTAATATGAGTAACTACAATGGTAGCAAGGAGGGGTTGCAATGGGATAAGTAGTTTAAAAAAATCCCTCAATACAAATTTGACAATCATTCACATGTCAAACGTTCATTACGCGTAATCCTAGATACATTTATATATAAATCTAATAAACCACCATATATATTTTAAATACATCTATTCAAAATATATCAAAATATCAATCTTCAATTACCTAACCTATGTCGTAGATCCAACATTAACATCCAAAAAATGATCTCTTTTAAAATCTTTAAAATATTTTATATTTAAGATATTATATTATAGATAACCATAATCTTAAGAAAATGGTCTTTTATCTTTCTCATTCATTAAATATATTTAGGAAGGAAAATTAACCCATGGGGGCTTGGGCTCCTATTTTTAGAAGCAATGGTCTCATAGACAAAAAAAAAAAAATCTACTATAAGATTAAATGAAATCTTTTTTAGCCTAAATAAGCAGATGGCTGAAAATTTCAGCTCGTGAGATTGGGGTGGAGCTAGAAATTGCCCCACCTGCTTAAAAGTACTTTATGCCAATTTTAAAACAAATTTGGAGGGAAATGATATTATTTATTAATTTTTTATTCACCCACCACCATTCCACCACCATTCCACCACCAGCCTGCCTAAATTCTGAAGTTCATGGGACCACCAGCTTCAAAATATTCTGCTTAAAATTTAAGCAGATTCTGCCCCGAATTTTTAGGAAGCCCCCTCCATGGGACCGTGCCCTAAAACAATAAAAAATGAAATCAATTAAAATAAATATTTTTATTTGATATTCCAAAAATAAATCCCAAGCAAACATTGAACTCTCTGATAATTTGTCGAGTATCAAGAAATAACAATGGCGCAAATTGCAGGCGGCGAAGGAAGCAGGGGTTCATCCACTCTTACGTTGCGCGAAACGCCTTCATCTTCACAGCCTACGCAGCAGGTTCTGACACTCCGCTTGGCCCCTCGCCGCCAAAAGAAGGTCACATGGAAGGAAGGCACCGTCGACAATGAATTCATGAACAAGAAAAGCTCTAAAAAATGCTGTATTTTTCACAGGGAGAAGCCCTTCGATGAAGACGACAGCGATGACGACTGTGACGAAAAACGAACAAAAGAGAGGGACAATTCTATGCCATGTGACCGTGGCCAAAGCAGTGGCGGGAATTCCTGTTCACACCAGCATTAGGGCATGATTTTGTAAGTTTTAACTGCTCCTCCTGAATTTTACGGAGCAATTGTAAGTCTTTTGCGGGGGTTTAAATCCGTCCGATCATTTTAGGGTTTTCGTAGTAATGATGAATTATTACTGGCGGAGGGTTTTAATAATTTAATGAGTTTCCTTTGCAATGCTTCGGATTGTGAATTTTATTTATTATTTAATTGTTATTTTTTAATAGTTTTTTTCTCAATAGAGGGCTTTGTCTGTGCAAAGTGCCAGCGGAGTTTTATTTTCTATAAGAGGGTTTTAATTCTTATTTGTTTATTTGTATTTGTAATTATTATGGACGGTTTTATGATGGTTTAGAAGATTTCAACGCTAGGGTTTCAGATCATGATTATTTTTCAGGATATGTTTTTTCTAGTATACCTTCATTGCGACTGATCGGGCGATTTTCTCTTGAAAGGGCTTTGATTTTTGTGTTCAGTTTCAATTTTTAGAGCAAGAGGTTTCCAATTGAATCTAGTTTTTCGGTTTTCAGGGCATCCGGTAGTTTTCTTTGTAAGGTTTTTAATGATCGAATATTCGATGTCTGAAGAGCGTCATGCAAAGCAGAAATGGAAATACTCATTCGAGCTCTTGATATAGTTACATGTTATTTCTGTGTGCAGGATATTTTCAAACAAATGTGCACTTACGTGTTATTATACTATCAATGGACTGGTTGGAATGTTTTGTAAGTTGTCATTTGGATAAATTAAAATATTTCTCGTCATAGAACGAGGGCTAATAAATTGTAAAGTAGATGGAATAACCCATTAAAACAACAAATTCCGACTATAAGGGTTATTTAGAGGCTTATGGTATAAAAATCAAACTGAATAGGCCACGGGGTGCAATAAAACATATGTTGCAGCCGTTGAATCAATGTTTACAAAGTTTTATACGAATAAGAGTTATGAAGTGAGTGAGGATTCATGACTTCTTTTTATGTGATTGTTATCTATGGAATGTTTTATCATGGCAAAGATAGGCCAAGATAAATGACTTATGTCCCAAACTTACAGAAAGTAAAAAGTATGAAACTGAGATCTATGATTTCTGGTTAAGAAAACCATGAATTGAGGATTCATATATAGTGCTTAAAGTTTAATTGCAATGTCCATTGTCCTCTATAAAGATCAAAGGAAGCTGTTTTTTCATTTTTGTTTTTGTGATCAATTTGGATGCCAATTTGGCGTGTTGGACATTCTCTGGGAATATTCACTAGGTTTTTTTTTTTCCAATTTCCATTATATTCCTAAAGTTCTGTACTCTTGGGTTCTGACCTAATAACTAAAGCTTGGGAAGAAATTAAACCTTTACAAAATACATTGAATACATCTGAGACAGAGTAGCAAACTATTATTTTGGTTCCATGTTCCATATTCTTGCAGGCAGGTCAGATAAGAGATGGGAGGGTTTGAGCTCCAAGAGTGAACAATACCTCTGTAAAGCTTTACTGTCAGTTTGATTAATAGAGGCATCCTTTATTGCTGACGTTTTTCCCAAATTGGATTTTCTCCAGTCTAATTTTGGTATCTTGTTAATGTGTTTCTAACTTTTGTAGTTATGTATTTCCTCATTTCAAATGTTTTATTTCCTTTGTTGTATGCTTTTATTATTTATGGAGCATCTTTAATGAGTCATATAAATTTTCTTGCCTAATATCTGTTTTGGTGAATTACCAACTAGAATATCCAATTTGATTACATATTATATTGGTATCACAGCCGATAGATTCCTTGGCTTGCTGATTGAATTTTCCGTTGTCAATTTTCCTTGGCTTTCCGGTTGAATTTTCAAGTTGTTAATCCAATAAAAGAAAGGACGGAAGGATGGAGTAGTGAATCCAATCCTGAAATGGGGACAAGGAAATCAAACGCACAGGTTAAAACTTAAAACCAATTGCCGATTCCAACAATTATTGCAAGGCAACATGTAAGGACTAACAAACACAACAAGCATAGCATAATAATAGAACAAGACTTTTGTAGACTAATGATATAAAAAAAATGTACATTAGAAGTATTATAATTAAATAGTAGCATAGCAATCCAAGGCAGAATAGGTAACAGTCGTATGACCCTATATAATCTAATAGACTAATACTGTCCAGCCTTTTTAATTACTCTAAATAGTAAATACCAGCATATCTCAGGGACACATCCCTGGGTCTGGCAGGCATCCCAGATGTCTGAAACAACCTAGTTGGGGGGGTGAGGGACAGACAAATGGACACTTGGCATCCCTCCCCCAAGTCTGTCAAACTTTGGGGGTGTCTCCAAGCTAGTGGATGACTCAGTATACCACTGTTATTGCCAAGAATGTCCAGATCACTCCAGATGAGTGTCAATCATCTCAGATATGTCCAGAAGTCCCCAGATGGACTCATGGAAATGTTTCCTATTAGTAATGCTGCAGGAACTCATGTTACTGAAGTGAGATTAAACATTGATGTCAACAGAAATCTGAAATATGTATCATGATTCATCTTCTTATTACTGAACTTGAAGAAAATCTCTTTAAGATGTCTGTAATAAAGGATGTCTTCCGTAATTATATTAATGTATTGAATTTGCCTTGCACTGAAAAACAATCTAATCCTGTTGAGTATTCTTTGTCTGCATCATGAAATGGCTCATCTGCATGCTTTGGTGACTTCCCATTTGAAGTATCATATACATAGCCTGAACTGTTAACACAACCAAAAAAGACTAGTTTCTGAGCTAAGAACAAAAGAAAGGAGCAGCAAGTAATCAAAAAGGATGTAAGATGACCAGATAGTTTAATAAACACAAGCTCCTGCTTCCTTTACTCCAAGCCAATATATGCATGCCTCTGCTTTCTCCATACACCTTTGTCAGTTGACTTGCTTACCTGAGTTATTTGTACTAGTTGATGGACTGCTTTATATCATATTTATATGTATATATAAAAAATATATATCTATCTATATATATATAGTCTTATAGACACACAAATTGTTAAGTAAATAAAAGCAGTGCACAGATTATCCAGGTTTATGTCCTGCAAAATATAGATTCTTGGCACCTGAAAACTAAGTTTCAACTGGAAACTTCATCATAAAAAGGGAACACGAGGGGCCAAACTATCAATTTTCGCAAGCTTGAATCCTAATTGTAAAAGATCAACAAGTTTGATGCCAATTTCCATTTCAAATACAACAGAAAAAGGGAATGAAAAAGAATCACATACATTGTTAAGCTTATAAACAATGCAGATTTCAAATCCTTAGACAAAAATATATAATAATTGAATATAACAATAAATTGACCATGTTTTGTAGATTTGAATGGGAGAGTCATAGCCTCAAAGACATGGATACTGATTTTCCCCAATTTAGGGCGTATTTTAATATATATAATCATGGGCAATGGATTGTGTTTATCATAAAATCTACGATACCACTACAAGTCGCGCTATAAAAAAAAATAGTTAGAATCACCATATTTCAAAAACGTGGATCGCAAAAACTCGGCAATCCAAAGGCAAATAAAAAAATTATATAAATGCATAAAATAAATTTATATGATGCATGAGATATATATAAAATTGGATATGATTAGGCAAACTAAAAAAAGAAATGAAATTCAATTACTTGAGATTTAATTGGGAAATTATTGAAAAATTCATAAAATTAAGGGAAAATAAAGGAAAAATTGTGCTTTTCTATCTGGAACAGCCCAAAACAATCTTTATATTATGCTTTTAAACCAGAGCGAATGTCTATGGTGGCAGCCCCCAGCAGAGTCAGAGGGTCTACGGGCAACACCCAAGCAAGTAGTCTATTCCCGTATAAGGTGAGGTTGAAAGGTCCTCAGCACAGGTCCAAATAAGGCCTTTGAGGCCATAAAGATCCTCATGGCACATGCCCTTTTTTATAATTTTATTGCTTTTAAATTTTAAAAAACTATCTATTAATAAATCCATTCAATCACTCAATAAATTCACACAACTGAGAACCTAATCCCTGAGGACAAAAATGACGAGAAAAAGACATAAAAGTGAGATACATTTGGAAAGCCTGTGGCACTTCTCTTTCCATCAAGCAAATCTACAAAAACTTGCCAAGTCTGTGCTGTAAATTTAGTGAGTCTCACCAAAAAACTCACAAGTTCTTGCTAGATTTACAAGTTCATAAATTTTGGGAATCATAAATCGTACCAATGAGAAATATACATATAATGTAGATGATAATGCTTTTATTGCATAAGCAGTGTTTAGTACAATGCTAGCTCGTACAGAGAGGACCTGTCACAAAATCAGCACCCTCACCCCGACCATGGAATGCTATTTGTAGGACCGACAACTATCAATTAAGGCAAAATCATCAGTCTAACCATTCATAACTACTATTTGAAGTACACTGCCTAAGATAACAATTACAAAAAACAAAATAAAGTTGGCACAAAACATTTATAAATGTAGTATAAGTGGCCTACAGATTGTGTGCGTTAATAATATTTATTTTTGAGTTTCCTCTCATTTTTTGCTACATCCCTTCATGGGCATTAAAAAAGAGTAGAAATTTATTTCATTTCAATTTAGTGATAGTTGTCTGATTTATGATTTTGGGTACCTGTCACTTCACTATTCCAAAAATCTAGGAATTTTTTTGCCATCACCAAAAATACTTCATACCAGTAAACACATCATCATGGACTGCTCTGTAAACTTGATGTGGCACATCCAGTAGGTGAACGCTTTTAGCAGATATCTCCAAATGCATTTGGCCCCTATTCAAGTCCATACATGCAAAAGCTTTTCCTTGGAAAGAAAAATATAGATCAGCACCAGGTTTTCCACTATGCTTAAAACACTTGATAATGAGCTCACCTCTACCAGCTTTTGCTGTTGTTCACTAGATTTCTCTACCTCTTCATCGTACTTTTTTTCCCATTCAGCTGCTTCATCCAATGCTTCTCTCTGTGCCTATTCAAACACAATCCTGCAGGTTTTCTGATGCAGGAGTATCCGTGGTGGACAAGCTATCCAGCATCAACCAAAAATTATTTTATATAATTTTTGTCTTTTGTTTGCTTTTTAATGTTGGTGAATAAATTAAAAAATGCAAGCCAACATTTAATGAATGGTTTGGTCACAGCTGGCTGGCTAGTTCGTTATGCAATTTATTATTTGATTTTTGGTTTTTCAAGGTACATTCTAGCAGATGCTTTCTTGGGCATTGGAATTGGAGGTTGGAGATAGAACATAGACGTTTAAAATTGTCATTTTCCATTTCTAATTCTCTTCTTCCAATCTTGGGCTTTGGAAATTGAGGAGTCTTTTATGACCATTCTTGGTGAATGTAGTAGCTGGAAGGTTATGGCATGGGATTTTGGGATTGGTTTTCTACCTATGGTTTGTAAATTCCAGAGGTTTAGCTACAGCAGGAAGGGTCTTCGAATGTTGAGTATGCTGAGTTGAGAATTGGAGAGGGAATTTTGGCAGAGTTCAATTTGCAGACAAGATTGCAGTGAGGAAGGCCAATGTTGTGGTGATGGTTTTGGCATAGCTCGCTCTTGTTATAGTTTGCTGTTTTAAATCTGAAATAGATCAGATTTGTAGTGGATTTGCATCAGCTCATAAGGCTACCTTTGTAATTCCAAATTGCTTTGTAATTTAAATTTGCAAGTTGCAGGAGAGTTTGAATACAAATTGTGAAGTCCAGTTTTCTTGAAATTCCTGCAGTTCAAGCTTTGTGTTTGATTTTTAATTAATTACTAAGAGTTTGAAAGAAAGGACTTGCTCGTCCTTTGCATCATTTTCACACGTTCAATTTCTCTCAACACTATTAACAAATTTAACAATAAAAATTACCCTATATGAAATCGAAGTGCTGCAATTGACTCATTGAAAGAAAATAAAAGACAACCACGACAAATCCAGAAACCAATTCCGTGAGCTGAATAGTGTCTAAATTTTGTGTGTGCAAATGATTAATTTACTTGCATTCAGTAGGTGATGTCCAGTTGTTATATACAATTCATGTCCCATCAGCCTAAACATTACTTACTCTAATGCATTGAAATGGTATAATTGCACAGCCTCCACAGAAGCAGTTACAGACATTGTATATTGCTTCTTCTAATCTTGACATAATCCAATTATTTTCTGTAGAAATTCAAAATACCCACTTGTCCAGACCAACAACAAATCACACAAATACAGTGAACAATGACTTTTCCTTTGAAACTTGCCCAGTTATTTCAAATATATTGTCTGCTTATTCTTTAGCCCAAACTGAATCAAACACGTGAATATAATGTAGCATAGACGCCAAGAAAATTGCTTGTTTCCAACTTTCCAGAGGAAAAGAGGCAGTTCAATGTGTGCTTGCCGATAGATAAATCTCCCCAAGTTGTCTGACAGTGGCTTTTGCCTTTCTGATAATGATCATTCATATCCATATACAAAATTTTCTATAAATATGATTATTCAAAATTTTCCATTTTTCCAAACCCACAAATAAATACCCACACAAACAAAGAATAGACCTTTTCCCTAAAGTAGCCTAATTATTTCAGAGATATTCCAAGGTTGATTTTCTACCACAAAACCAACGAAACATAAAACTATAATGTAGTATAGCAGGAAATTGATATGATTGGTTCCAAAAGAAAAGACTCGAGTGGAAGTCTAATGTGCTTGCACTAAAATAGATTGTCTCAAGGTGATTGACACGGGATTCTGAAATTCAGATAACTGATAATATTAAAATATTCAAAATCCATTTTTGACCCAAGAAACACCAACAAACGAATATATGGAAAACAATGTCTTTTCCTCTAAAACTAGCCGAGTTATCTTAGAGATCTCCTTTACTCCCGACATAATAAAACATATCAATATAATGTACCATCTAAGCCAAATTAATTTGTTTGGTCAGCAAGGAAAAGAAGACATGTTATGCCCTTATGAGAAGAATAAGAGCAATCAGCCACAGCTGTTTAAGGGTAGGTTAGTGTTCCCTGGGACAGGTCCTCAGGACAAAAACTAGATGTACCCCTCTTAACTGTGCCCTGCCACCCCTTTCACTCCCCCATTTCTAGAAAATTGGGGCATCTCTAGCATGTCTAGTATCCCATGGGCGCCCCCTTTGTTGTGTTGAAATCAGGGACACGCTAGCGTGACAGGGACATGAAGGCATCCCTCCTCCTTGTCTGTACCTTTTAAACCCCAATGTAAAACGTGAAAGGCTTTCCGTAAGTTTGTTGTAATTGAAAGCAAGCCTTCTTAGGCACAGTAGAAAGGAGAGTGAAGAATCCAAATAGCCTACCGGATTTAGCAAATAATTTGTCACACGTGATTCTAATCCATTCGTGCACAGGAACTAGGAAGACAACTTCACTAGAAAAGCTCTAGTTGAACCAAAATGCATTCACGAACAAATGATAAGTATCAACTCCTTGACATCCATTTTGCCATATAAAAGCCATAACGTGGAGAGGAAGTCATCCCTTCTCAAAAGCAAGTAATAAATTATAAAACACAAAGCCATAAATGAAAGCTGGGGACCTATTGAATGGAAATTGGACAGCAAAAATGTTGTGATCAAGTATTTAAAGATTTATTCCAATTGCAGCTAATAGCCTTGTTTTATATAGAGGTTAACATTAAACTCCTATAGCGTGGGAGCTGGCCCAGAAGAAAGGATCCATATACTATGCTTTCTTATCTTTTTTGGACGATTTAAATTAAACTGCTCAAGCGAAATTTATTTTTTAGTTAAACAATGTTTTCAATGTGTCTATGCTAAATTTATTCTGTAGTTAGATAATGTTTCGATGTGTCTATGCTAAATTTATTCTTTAGTTAGACAATGTTTACAATGTGTCCGTGAGAGTTGACAGACACCAAGCGAGTTAAATTCACTAGCATCATTATTAAATCTGAATCAGATCGACATTAACTCACTTATATGGCCATTATTTCAAATGTAAATCTCAATAGTTATATACTTTATGTGGGTTCTTGTTTATTTTTTTTTGGTATATGTATTTAAATGTTCACACGTCTTAAGTTTCAATTTCTCTTAGTTTAAGTTATTTTTAGTTTTTTTTTTCTTTAAATTTAAAAATCCAAAAAATAATTTTGCTAAATAATTTTAATAGTCAGTCTCTGTTGTCCCCAAAATCTAGAAATTTTTTACCATCCCCAAAATTCAGAGAAATTTTACCGTTCCAAAATTCAGATAAACACTGCTAGGTTCTATGATTTCCCATAATGGATACATATATATTCATTATATAAAATTTATCTCCTATTTATATTTATGAATTTGTATACCTAATATAAAGGTAACATTTTTAGTTCCCATCTTATCCTACGCACCCCTTGAACATATAGGACATCCCGTGGGTGAACAAGGATATCTTTTCACCTTTTCTTGTATATTGATATCTTATAATTCAGAAATTTCCTAGTTTCCACACCAAAAAAGGACATCCACATACATATATAGAGATTGAAATGGAATAAACCATTTTTTCATAAAGTAGCCATATTCAATTAGAGATATCACTCACCCTTTAACACAATAGTATAAGTATATATATATATATACACACGCAGCCCACAGATAATTTTTTTACTATGAAACTAATGTAGTCATTATAGAGATTGCTAAAAAAACATTTCTTCAAAAACTAGTTTGGTTAATTCAAAGATGTGGTTTACCTTAAATACAATTTAACACATACATACCTACACTATGTGTGCATGTTCGCATGCAACACATACATGCATGCACTACACAACACAACACTTGGTTAGACATACAACCCTTATACTATGAAACTAGCCTAATTAATTTAGAGACGTCATTGACCCTAAACTTGATAAAAAACTTCCATGCAGAACACAAGACATGTGCATGCAGAACACAACACAACACTTGGTGCACACACAACCCTTCAACTTTGACACAAGCCCAATTAATTTAGAGATATCACACTCTAAAAATAATAAAAAACTTGCATGCACAACACAACACACTTGTATGCACAAGGCAACACAACTCTTGGTGTACACACACAACCCTACTACTTTGAAACTAGTCCAATTCATTTATAGATGTGACTAACCCTAAACATAATGAAACACTTAGAATATAATGCTATATGCATACACAAGATTACCTTAGAGGTTTCCATTTTTCCACACCCAAAAAATACACTCACATACTTATATATAGATTGCTCAAGAACAAACCCTTTTCCTTTGAAACTAGCTCAATTTATTCAAAGATGTCATTCACCCTAAACACTATAGAACACATGAATATAATTTAACATATAAAGATCAAATTAATTTGGTTAGATTCAAAATCAATTTGTTAAAGATAATAATTACAATAAAGAAGCGAATGGGTTGGAACAAATTTTTGGAGAAGGATTGACTTTGTCTCAAAGATTTCCATTTTTCCACACCCAAGAAGACCCCCACATACATATACAAAGATTGCAAACAAATCCCTTTCCTCCAAAACTACCCCAATTTATACAAAGATGTCATTCACCCTAAACATAATAGAACACATGAATGTAATTTGATATTTATAGATCAAAGTAATTTGGTAGGATTTTCAAAATCAATTCATTAAAGGCATGGTGAACAACAAAGGAGTGAATGGGTTGGAATGAACTTTTGCAAAAGAAGGATTGAGGCAAATGGAGAAGGGTTGGAGATTACTAAGGAAAGTAGAGGGAATGACATGTTTTTGAGTTATGGTACTCAAACTTTTCTTGCTTAGCAAAAAATTGTAGTCATATGTTATAGGCATGAATCAAGTGGTGCTAATCTTCAAAAGATTCAAGAGAGTTGTCTAATTTTGCAAATTTATAGTATTTTAGCCTACTATAGTGGATCTTCAAAAAATTATTAGCTTGAAATTGGAAGATTCAATTTGCTTCCAAGGTATGTCTTTTGCCACAAGGTTTTTATATGGTTGCCTGCAATTTGAAAAAAAGTGAGAGAAAGCTTTCAATGGAGGTCTATGATTCATGAGAAGGGAAATTTTGATTATCAAACCTTGGGAAAAAGGTTTTGACCAAAAAAGAGAAACATGCTGAAATTTCTAGATTGATTAAGAATATATGGTTTTCCAACCAAATTTTGAAAGAAATTTTTGAAATGAATTGGAAATGAGCTAGGGGGAGTTTGTATAGACATTAAAGTCCACTTAAATGGAGCTTTTGTCTATACATGCAAGAATTTGTGCAAATTTCAAAATAGATCATCCCAAAATCTAAATAAAGGGAAATTCTTCAAGAGATAGATAATGAAAATATCCCCTTTAGATGTAGGATGTATCAAGCTCATGGAATTTCACACAAGTGCCCT
>VDFB02380738.1:0-11546 GCA_007258455.2 Sequoia sempervirens
GTCATTAAATGCAAAAGGATGTAAAGTCCAAAAGGCTCTTTACTTAACTTTTTATAAAAGTAAGAAACTCAGACCTAGGCAAGGGGGACCGGTTACCCGATGACAATGAATGACATAAGATGTTTTGAAGTTACCAACAACGGGGGACAAGAAGTCAACAGTGAAATAGAACCCTTGCAACAATGAAGGGAAAACAAAACCCTAAGCCCTTTAGATATCAACCCAACATAAAAATGAACCAAGGACTTAAGATGGAACATCAAAATATTGCAGGTTCCATCAGTGGCTCCAGTTGGGGACGTTTGTTCCTCAGTGAACAAAGCGAGAATCCAGAATCTCAGGTGAAGCAGACTAGGAACAAAAAACAAAGACCAAGGACAAAGCAAGAGAACCAAAACCAAACAAGATATGTATAGTATTTACATAAAATATAGGGTCAAACCAATCTTAAAACTGGAGTTTACCTTTGTCAAAAACTCTATTTTCCACCGTTTGCACCATGCCCAAGCTAAAAACATTATCATGAAGAGTCCACTAGCTGATCATGCTGCAACTACTATGTTCAACCATTATAGACATGTGCCTGATCTTGCACCTATCTGTCTCATTTATGTCCCTCTGTGTGTTGTAATCAGGTGTTAACTGGAATATATAATTAGTGTAGCACTCCACTTGACTCAACTTATCATTATTTTTCATCAAATTCTCACTTAATTGGTTTGGAAAAGTGAAACATTCATAGTCCACTTGACTGATATCAGATTCATTAGGATCAACACCATACCCATCTTGTGTAGTAAACAAAAAACGTTGATATATGGGCTCCTTTTCAAGCTGGTGTTCATATGCCTCAAAACAATATAAATCAATTATGTTGCCCAATGATTCATTTTCTTGAAAGATCAATTTCTCATAATCCAGGGAACTTTCACTTTTACTTAAAGCAAAAACCTTCTCAATAGAGGCATCATTTATATCATTCTAGATATTAGAAATGATTTATGTTTCAGGACCAATATCATAATCTGATTCTTCTTCCCAGTCATCATCTTTCAACAGGAAGCAATTTTTTTTAAAAGATGGAGGAACTAAATCAGAATTGATATGATAAAAAATAGGGTTTTGAACTGTGTTTTCAAATGATATGTCTACTGATTCATGATGGCAATTTGAACATTGCTTCTATTCTTCTAAGTAGATTTTTTTATTTCCTTCTTTAGCAGAACTTTGGTAAAAAACAACCATGTCTATCTCTTTATCGAGATTTACACATCCTATTTCTGCTTCATGTAAACATTCAGAAACCCAACCCTGCTGACTGTCAGTACCCATCTCATCATTAAAATCAGGCTCCAGAGTCTGAAGATAGGCACTCTTGTCTTCAGATTTAACACCAATCATATCATCAAGATGTTCTGATTCTCAAATAGTTAGAGTACTCTATAAGAGTCTATCATATGCAATATGTTTATCTTCTGGAAAAGGAAAAATTTCATGAGTATTAGCACAGTCAAATTCCTTGAGCAATAAAGGTGCTTTCAAGTTTTCCTTATGAGAGTAATTAAAATTTTCACCTTCATTACCCTGGCTATCAGTCTTTAATAATACATCAGCAGTATTTGTAAATATGACCACATCATCATTTATACTGTTTTGCATACATTCACCTTTAGACACATCCCTCTTCATCCTTTGAGTGAATTCTTGATCTTTGTTACTAAGGTTAGCATTCTTGCCATTTTGAAACCTCACTGTTTGTTCATGGTCATATTTTGCTTCCTCAACAATTTTGATCCAATCAACCATTTGATCAAAACCTGAGGCTTTAATTCCCTAGAAAAGGTACTAAGCCCTGGCTCATAGATGTCACAGAATAAGTCAATGCAAACTAGATCCTCAGGCCTTAGCCTTTTAGGGATTTCTAACAAAGAATCTAGAAATCTTGCTAGCAATTCGTATGGTGATTCCTCTTTACTCCTCTTCATACTACACAATCTTTGAATTATCAATTCCTGATCATTATTATCTGAACACTTCTAAAAACTATCTTGAATTTGCTCAAGCTCAACATGTTAGAATGAACAAAATGAGACATCAAGATTACCATTACATTGATCATCCTTTTCTTTCCCATTTATTTCATCTTTATAATGTGTATCAGGAGAACAAACACTTGCAACCATATACCCTTTCATCATTGAGTACTTAATAGTATTTTCTATGTCCATAGCAATATAATATGCTTGCTGCAATGTTATAGGCTCTTTATCCCTTATCGAATAACTCATTTTATTTTCAAAAGCACCTAGATATGTAATTAAACACTCTGCATCACTAGGTCTCAGATACTCAAGAATATCATTTATTGCTTTTATGAATCTGAGATTAAAAGAAGGAACTAACTCTTCTTCATCTCGTTTGATTTCCCTAAGTCTTCTTCTTATTTCATTGGGATTAATCCTTTCACCAAATTGTTCTATAAATGCTATCATAAAAGCATCCCATGAAACTATAGAACACTTTGGTAGATATGAATACTAGTATCAGGCATCCTCTTTTAATGACTGGGCAAACAACTTCATGACAACATCCTCATGATTTATTTCAAAATCATCCACACATCTATGAATGTATTTAAGTGCTTGGAAGCTGAATCAGATTTTTGTCCTGTAAAATTTGGTAAATGTTTCCTAATATCACTAGGAATCTTGTTAGGAAAACCTCTGATACCTCCAAAGTTTAAAGACTTATATCTCTCAATAGAGAACTTCCTTTGAGGGTATTCTAGGGTTTTCATGATCGACATATTTGTATTTGATATTTTACCAGAGAATATGGGGGAACCGTACATCTCTATTGTATCTTTATTCATTCTTCAAATGTTAACCCTATGGTAAATGCCCAACTCAAATGTATTTTATGCCTTAACACCTTTAAAAGGAACACTACAGAAATAAGCATACTTCTTCCATTCCATTTAGATATTATAGATTTCAACTTAGATGTATGTAGAATGACTGTCACTATTCCATTCCTTAGTGCTTTAACTCACTGAATTAGGAATAAAGTATTTCTTCCACATTTCTAAAATGGATTTCATACACAATTATTTCTTCTTTCAAGTCAAAACAAACGGAAAATACCTAGATATATTGGCAGATATCATACTTTATCAGGTTCTTTGCATAGAGTCGTCACCCTCTTTGTAAGGGATCAA
Organism: Sequoia sempervirens; assembly: GCA_007258455.2. Lineage (NCBI taxonomy): Eukaryota > Viridiplantae > Streptophyta > Pinopsida > Cupressales > Cupressaceae > Sequoia > Sequoia sempervirens. The sequence continues at coordinate 3,218 of VDFB02380738.1, forward strand.
ACTTCAACCATATGAAGTCGCTTCCACTAGTTGATTTCACTTTAAGATTGCTTGTCCTTCAATATTTTCACTGGTACAGAGTTCTTTAGAGTTGCCACTCACTATTAGTGAGAACTTGGTATTAAGAACCTCTACGACTCTATCAAGGAAAACTAATGTACTGCCAATATTTTCCCAAGTCGGTCCTAGCGGAGTCGCCATTTCTGTTGGTGATTTTTTAAGAACCAAACTTAATCTTAGTCCTTACCTATGAGTCTGTCAAAACTCAATCATCAACAAGGGTGAGGATTGGTCAACACTTAAGTGAAGCACTTAGAGCCTCACTTCTTCTCTTCGGGCTCTATGAGACCCAGGAGGGTAATCCTATGCATTCTCATAATATCTTAACCTAATCAAGAGCATTTCCTCACACAAATGTATTCCTCAAGAAACCAACATCAGCTAAGGCTTGGTGGACCTCTTATGAAATTGCTATTTGTTTTAGGGAATACGTTGATACTTGAAGGTTGGTGTGGTGTAATTAGAAGTATATTATGAATTCATTTCCATCTTGAATCTCCAACCAGATTCATTACTAGCTCAGGGAACAATGGAGTCATAATTTTCAATCAATCAGTAATACAACTATAGTTGAACATTAGTAATCATTGGACTATCAACATGCTACTTTGTAGCATCCAACTCTTTGCGTTTCAAAACATTGCTTCTTTACCAAATCCTATATCCTTTTCCCACAAACCAATGGTCTCATTTTAGCATTAAATCAACTCATTGAATTGAAGCACAAACAAACCCATTCATTCAGTGCAAATGACAAAAGACAAATGAAACTATATTTAACAATTTCATTCATAATTTGCAAGAAAATACACAAGAGAGTAATATTTTAGAACTAATATTCTCTTTCATTACTAATATTGCTTTGTAAAACTATATTTAAGATTATCATACAGTATAACTTATTCCCTAGACTGGCTTCTAATATATTCGCTAATTTATCTATTTACATTCTATTGCTTCTTAAGCATAGCTTTCACCTTGACCTTTCTTGGACTCAAATTTATTTGAACTCTCCTCTTTTTTATTTTACTTTAGCCATGAAATCCCTGTTACCTAATTTTTAGCTTTCAACTGAAATCAGGTAACTTAGTGTTTATTCTTTTGGTGTTTTCATTTAAACATTTAAAAGATAAACCATAGTATGCTAAGTTCATTAATATGCATAAAAGAGATTGTCAAGAACATATTACATTTTTATTCTAGTGTTGCAATTGTAGAAAAATAAGGAAGAGAACCAATATGTATTGCAAATGTGATCTTTATTGATAATCATGAGAGTATAAATGTCCCTCACAAGCCAAGGGACCAACTATTCTAATGTTAGTAAAGAAGAAATCATAGGCATATGGATACAAAAAGTAAATTTCATATAACATGAAAAGGGACCCATCATTGCCTGGTGGAATGACAAATCCCGTTGACTTGGCCTTGCATCATCTCGATCTTTCTCTACTGCTCTGCTTTCATTTGACACCCTCCTCGCTACTCCTAGGTTTCCTACATTGGATAAAAATAGGGTTGTTAGAGCAATGAAAGGTACCTGATCAAAATTATATGCAAAACACCCATAAATGTGTGATCAAATGTCTGCAAGCATTAAAATAGTAGCATACCATAAGTGTCCCTAAAAACAAGAAAGGAGTGATCAAATACACCTATGATATGCTTTGTTTATCTAATTGTTTGTTCCTTGTATAGATTTAGGACAAGTCTTGCTACTATTCTGATTTAGCTAATTACATGTGGGGAAATGTGGCTCCCACAAGGGTAGAGCTCAACATGCTTCCCTCTGATGTTTTAAGAGGGATAGGAAATGGAGCAACTTGATCAAAGATAGACATGCTATTAATGCATTAAATAAACATGGAATCACAACAATTGATCCAACTTTCATTATCAAATTCAAAAGATGCAACATAGAATTTGAGCTATCAAGAGTTATTCTTCATCTTTTCATAATGAATCAGTTATATAGTTGCCATCATGTAAAAAAGGAAGGTACATTTTGTTGGACATGTCTTTCAATCATATTAAGTGGATCCAAGATCCATTTTATTAAAATAAGTAAATGATTTTAGAGATGCATCAAGTTCAATTATGCATCTCTTAAAATAATGAAGGAGAAATCAAGGCATTCCTAAAGCCATCATGAGGCATATGGGGCAGCAAGAAGGAACAGTTAAAGGTACTATCAAGTTCATTTCACTTCCACCCTATTGGACAAGCACACATCACTTAGGATGGTGATCTTTTAGGTCACCACCATAAGTGACATATGACTGCCCAATAGGATTAAAGCAAAAGGAATCAAATAATGAGGATATGGTGGAATATGAAATGCATGATTCCTTACTATCAATAACCTTTCAGAGTTGACAATGGCAGTCCCAAGTGAATAATGAGGGAAGAATAGGAAAAGGAGTTAAGGAGGAATGTCAAGACATTCATAGTTAAATGACGACCTATAAGATGATCATAATAGTCTTATGAAGGATAGCAAGGCAGCAATCATCATGAGCCCTAGTCTATAGAAGTGTTGATGATTGTATCAAAGAACAAAGCAATGATGGTAAGGGCAGTCATACAAAGTGACAAAAGTAGAATGGTAATCTATAAACACCAATAACACCAATGTATACAAAATGACCATGATACATCATAGCAAGGAAGTGTGTGTAAAAGAATCAATGAGCAATAATGACCTTGTGTGCCAAGAGTCAAAGATAGAGTAGTGAAAAGAACATGGTGAAAGACACAAAAAATATACATGAGCCAAAGGAAGTATACATTGCTCACATTGAACCAAATATAAGACAAATCAATGATCATTAGAGGCATGAAACAACCACTTCATGCTCTGCAGGGACAACAAGGTCAAAAAAAGAAATGTATTTCAAAATGCATTCAATAAGACTAAAGAAAATCAAGACAAGATGGAGTCGGTGGCTGGCACAATCATGTGAGGGAATGCACAAGTGCAAGATGTAGAGATAGTGAACACTCACTAGAAGAGCGTTTTGTTTTAACTACTTGAAGCAATCTTTCTTTTATATCATAATCATTACAAGAGTTAAGTGGATTTGGTGCTTCAGGGTCTAAAACACATAGTGAAAGGGATCATAATATGGGGGGAAATTATAATCATAATAGGCATCCTTTCAATGAGAGTGTTATAAAAAACATCAATGACTTTCATGGAAGTTAGGGATAGTGGATGTTTTCACGCTATAGTTAACATGAGTACAATGAGCATGCAGTGATGATTAAATCATGAGGAGGGCATTCACCAATGCCATAGTAGGGGCATCAAAAGATAGGGAAGCATCCATTTTATATGGAGTAATGCAAATTGAGATTAGAAAGTCACCCTGTTCTTTTGCAAAAAATGAAACAATGAGAAATGCTTATTTAATAATTTCAAGTGGAACAAAGGGAGTTCAAGAATTCAGATCCGTGGAGAAACAACTATTGAAAATGCAAGGAGAGCTACATCGTGTTCAAGAAGAGAGTCACAAGCTTATTGAAAATTCATCATCACATGCGACACAAATCAATGAACTTGAGGAGCAATTGCCCATGCTTAAGAAACAAAGTAGTGAGCATGTAGAGGAAGCAAAGGCTTTGAGCCATAAGCTATAGTCTAAAACTCAAGAGAAGAAGAAACTTATCATGGAAATAAAAAATTTGGAAATAAAGTTGAACAATGCAGAGAGACAAACTATCCAAACTAAAATAAAACATGAATGTTCAAATCCTGGTCATAGAAATGATGGGAAGGATTTTGAAAATTTACAAGATGAAATGTTTAAGTTACATCATGAGAATCATAATCTCAGGATGCAAGTCATGACGAGTGTTCAACAATTGCAAAATGCCAATGATGAAATCCAGAAATTGCATCAAGCTCTTCTAAAATCACAAACATAAAATGACAGTATAATTTTTTCAATATCAACAAAGTTTGAAATTGTATGAGTCTACTGAAAAAAGGGCAAGAGACCTGTAGATAAAAATGGCTCTTGTGTAAGAGGAAATTAAAAGAATCAAAGATGAAAGAACAGGGGGAGTTTTGGTATCATGTGAGGCATTTTTTAGGTTTAGAGAGCACTCAATATATAGAAATAATGGAAAAGTGCATGATAAGCTTTTAAATAATGACAAGAATGTAGAAAATCAAAACAAGAATTGCCTTCATGATTCTCAAGAATTGTAGAATGGAAAATAAGTGTAGCTTTTAAATTATACCCACACTATGCAATGGCATTGAATCATTTTGCAACCAAACCTTTGGGGGCATGTTATATTTATTGCCAACAAAATATGGGATTCTCTTTCACAAATTAAAGGGAAACCATTTGGGTTTAAGCTAAAAATGCTAATGCAGAGACATTGAACAATGGAGAAGCTTTCTGCAAAAAAATCATTTAAAGGAAAATTCATCATTTCTTTCCATGGCCGTGGCCAAAAGGCAAGTTTTCTTCTGAGAATCACAAAACCTATTTGGGTTGGTGGAAAATTTACAAATGCAAAGGAAAATTGAAAAGATATTATGGAGCTTTCAAGTGAAGCAAAGAAAAAAATGAAGATACCCTATTTCTTTTCATGGCCACGGCCAAAAGGAGCATTTTTCTTCATGAAAACAATAGAAAAACAATATGGGGTTTCTTCATCTCATTCTCAAATGTAGAAGAATAGAAACATTTCTTTGCTTTATTATCAGATTGGAGGCTCGAAAAGAGCTATTTTTTGCTCAAAAATCAGAATGATATGGTCGACTAAAGGCTTACCTGAAGGCTTTTCTCTCTTCTTTGCAATATTCAAAGCTTTTCTTTTCACAGAGAGCTTCTTTCGAGCTTTAAAAATCAATAATGGCAGCTAAGCAAGATGAACAACCACATAAAATTAGAAATAAAACATAAAATGGTCAGAAAAATGCTACAGGCCACGACATTCAAATCCAAAATGGCTTTCAAAAGATGCGGAGATACAAATTTTTGTACACAAAATCATTTACATTAGAGTTTTGTAGGTCTATCAAAGTTTGGACCAAAAACCGGTCGACATCATGTTTGTAGTCTCTTCAAACCCTATGCGTGACAGCATGGCTTCTTCAAAAGCTCAATACAAGTAGGCAGCTTTTCACATTTTCCCCATCTTTTTATGTTTTAGGATTTGAACCCTACTACATGATGGGATTTTACCTTTTCAAAAAAGTAGAAACACATTTTAATGTGTGTGGTGGGGCAAATGGGAATTTTGTGATTTAGGCATTTTTTTTCCCTGCTTTTGAAAACCACGTGTGACTTGCTTCAAAATGTGCCAAGTCCTACATGTTATGACTTTGACCTTTGGTCATATGATGTCTTCAAGACTTAAAATGTGCCTTCCAAGATGTGTGGAGTCCCCGATCCCACATAGGCCAAAATATGGGCCTTTTGTTGTCTTTCAAAATCATGGAGAATGTTGACCAAGTGTGTGGCCTTGAAGTGTAAGAGTGGAGGTGAGTGTAATTTCATCAAATGCCTTGGAGGGGTTTTAAATTTTTTCTTGAATTCTTTACAAGCATTTGAAATATATCTTTTATTTTGCATCTTTATCAAATAGTAAGGCATGATTTAAGTGATTTGGAAATCACTTTTATGTCATTTCATTTTTTATGCAAATTTAATGTAATTCAAAGAGGTAGTGGGGCCCTCTTGCATTCTACTTTAAAATGTAAAATAGCTTGATTAAGTGGTGTATTATGAATCACTTAATCAAGTTATTATTTGAATGCATATTTGAGTCTTGTGTTTTCAAAACACACATGTAGCATGGGTCAAAGTTGTGGGAGAAAAAATGATGTTTGGCAGACGAGAAGAGTGTGTGAGCTTGCTTTGACTATTTTGGAGGCTGTTTTGTCACACCTTCAGTGTGACCTTAGACTTAGCTTGACTTTTCTACATTTGGAGGACCTTTTGGAGGGTTTTAGAAGCTTCCATTTTGGATTTTCTGCTACATCCAACCAGAACCTTCTAGATGGACATGCATGAGGGGATTTGATGGTTTTTTTTCTTAAGTAACTTGATCTTTGGGTTTTGGAGTTAGTTCTTTCTTTCTAGCTGAGTGAGCTTTGGTTATTTGGAGTTATTTTTTAGCATGGAGCAGTATTGTAACTCAGATGGACTTGTGATATAGTGAGTACTTTGAATCAATAAAATAGAGCATTTTACCTTCTCATTTCATGTTTTATATCATGTTGTTAGTGATTGATCACTTTATTTTGTGAAATTTATCTTTCCTTTCAAACTTGTCTCATGTTTAGGCATATATTTAGCATAAAATACATTGTTATAGGTTATAAGCTATGTTAGTTAATAGTGATATTAGTTGTGAGACTTTTTTTTTCCTTCTAAGAGTCTTGCTTAGAAACCTCCTTATAAATTACATGTGAAATGCATGTGAAAATGAGTTGTGTGAACAAGGTTTTATGACATTGTTTTGAATGTGATAGGCTGTTATCGAGTCTTGGTTGGTTTTTGGTGTATCACCTTAGGTAGTTTCAGTTAATGTTCATATTTTATGTATCTCTTACCCTTTTCCTCAAAAACCATTAGTTAGGTGGCATCAAAAGGGGAGCTAGCCCATAATCTAGAGGTTTGCTTTCAAATAGCACACCCACAACTTGAGAGCAGTCCCATGTTACATCCAAACCTGCTAAGTTATTTCATAGCTTGGCATTAGGGGTGTGGATTTGGATCACTAACAGTTTTGGCACGCCTAGTGGGACAAGTGAATTGCTTCTTAGTTTATTTTTTATGCATTTTGTTACTATTATTTGGTGTGTATAGCAATAGTTTCGGCCTTTTGGAGGAAATTTTTCATCACCCCTGGCAACTCCAGAAGGATATCAACTGGTTTCAAGCAGAAAAAGTGTTGTTATGTACTTATTTCAAAATTAGACCTGGTTTCTAGCTTTACCAAAAATTCCAATGAATTTTCAGTCTCTTGAATGAATAAATATGTCTCCATTTCATGGAAATATGTCATATTACCTACCATTCCATGAAAATCATGCATGTATGACCTCTCACCAGCCATATCACACCGAATAACTTGTTGGTTTTATTTCAAATAACCCTGTGATAGTAAGTTATCAACATTCTCATTATGTTTCGCACCCTCCCACTCCTGCTCAATCTCAATATCAGCTAGTATATACACAAAACCAGTCTCAAGAAGGATATTTTGTTCCAAAACAATAGTCTTGTTCTCATTTGCAGCCCCAAAATGTTGATGACATGGGGATTAGCAATATTGATAGTATATTGCTAGATTTCCCTAGGCAATTAGATGATATCAATAAAGAACAAGAGTATCAAATGCAGCAATAGGATTTTGACATGCATCAGGAGGAGTTAGCCTACCAGGAATACATTCAAGAGCAGGAGATGGAGATTCAAAGGAGACAACATGAGGAACGTCTTGTAAAGTAGATAGCTGCAAAGGGATTCCAACTAAGGTATGAAACCTAGGTAGCCCCTTGCATTCCTAGTTTGAATCCAACATCTCTTGAATCATTGAATCATCCTGTGAATGAAGAAATTCCCAAGTACAAGTTCCCTAGCTTTAAAAAAGAAAAACCTTTTAATCCCTTTAGTGAGCCTATCAATGATCCTTCTACCCATAAGTTTCCAAGTTGGAAAGGGCCATCTAGTCTACCTCATGAGGTTCCTCCATCTATCATGCAATTGGAACCATGCTCTAACATCTAGAAAGCAAAAGAAGAGCAAATCCTTGGCCAGCACAGCTCACTCAACATGGAGGAGACTAGAAATATAAATTTGTTGCATTTAGCTATGGAGGAATACAGGCTACAACAAAAAAAGGTTGAACAGACAAAGGTTTCTCAAGATGTATCTTCCTTTGTTTTAACTAATGATCCTCCTACTTATGTTGGAATTGATCTAAATGTTTCAATAGTTCAGCCTGGACAGTGGGAGGAGAAAGTGAAAGTGGTTGTTGAAGAAGAGTAATGTACAGTCAGATTGGATATTTTTGAGCATGCTATGGATGAAAGGGTTAATATTGAGCTTTATGAAGAGGTGTACACTAATATAATTAAAAAAAAAAATCAAAATTGGATGAGAAGGAATCTAACCTGCTAGAGGAGTTTGGAACTCATGCTGAAATTCAACAGTAGGTTCACAAGTTTGAACAAGAAACTTCTCATGAACCTGATGTGTAATGTCTCGTCTGGTCAAATGAGCTTCCTTTCTGCTATATAGAA